>SNQJ01S0058822.1:0-12495 GCA_010110895.2 Picea sitchensis | reverse complement strand
CGCGAGTTTCGAAGTCTTGTTGCGACGGTCTTTCAAAACCACGAACTCCGATATGCCGATGTGATGATGCGTTGATCTGCTGCCACCTATCCTCTGAGATGGACGGCTGTGATCTTATCGCGATTTCACGAGTTTCGTCGTGGAGTGTCTTTTGTCAACGAGACCTCCGATATCCCGAACTCCGAAATGTCGATGGAGTGATGGCCTCGATCTGCTACCACCCGTCCTCTGAGATGAACGACTCACAGGTCCTCTCGAGATTTCGCGATATCGTGTATCGAAGTTTTTGGAATGCAATCACCTTTACGCTTCCAACTCCCGATTCCCAATTTTGCGATGAGATAAGATCGACGACTCATGATCTTTCTTGATCCAACGGTCCAGAATGACTCGTGATTTCGTGATTCGTGAATTCTCACGGCAGTCTTCTGACCTTTACACCTGCGAGTCACGAAATTCCGAGATCTCGCCACGTGTCTCTTGATGGACGGTCCAGATGATGTCGGGATTTTGCAACTTCACAAGTCGAAAATTTCTCCTTGGCGCTGCAAAGGACTAAACCTCGTGTACCTTCTTGTTGATCCAACTGTTGTCGGTCCTTTGCGCAAGATCTGACGGCTGAAATGCTTTCGCCTTTTCCGCGCTCTCCTCGTCCCTTCTGAACTGGTTTCCCACTCTGGATCCATTCGCAAGACGACTCTTATGGCCGCAATGGTTGTTCCTTGCGTGTTTGACGCGATCTTTGTCAAATTTTGTCTAAATTTTCTCCTGCGAAAGAAAGAATTGGTGAATATTTCAAAGATTGAAAGAACTTCACGAGTTCTCTCTTCACTGCTAAAATCTTTGACAGATTTGAAGAATTCTTGCAATTCTTTAAACGCTTCTTCTTTCTTTAACAATCTTCCACGAATTTGAACTAATATCCGTGAAATCTTCAACGTTTATGCCTTCTGCAGGAATCTTTAATGAATTCGAACGAATTCTTCAAGAGTTCTTTAAACGTTGAAGATTCTGCAGCTCTTCTTCGTCAATCTTTGACGATTCTTGAAAAATTGTTCAAGAAACTTTAAAGTTTCTTCTTTCTCAGTCTTTGCTTCCTCGTTCTTTCGAGCGTAGTACACTCTGCAACCTCTGCAAGCTTCATACGTTGATCTTTTGAACGTAAGACGTTCTTCTTCCTCGTGGAGGTTTCCTACGAGGTTCTTTCGAGAGTATGACAGACGACTCTCCAAACCTTGTGAAAGAGACTGTGTCGCATGCTCTCAAGATCCGTGAAGCTCTGCGCTGTGAGGATCGAGTTGCTCTCCGGACCGTGTGAAGAGGCTTACTGCTGAAACTCTGATACCATGATAAATTGTGAAGTAAAGAGAAATGCAGAGAGAAAGAATAGAATAATATATTGGAATGTATGAAGAAGATATTGTTAGAAGAAGATTGAAGAAGCTACAATGCAATGGGAGATGGCTGAGCTAAATAGGCTCAAGCTAAACAAGAATAGAAAATACAACTGTCCAGTACAGCTGGCAGTGTACAGTCCGACTGTTAAGGTTACATTATATTTAACAGTTCACCCCTCGCTTTAGGGACACCCTCCATGTGAGACATATCCAGTCTGTGCATGGAGCGCTACACTTGGAAGGTCATTATAAATATCATCTTCTACAATGTTTTAAAAAACATACCAATCCAACTTTTTAAAAACAGCTTTACATAAATTCTCACTTATAATAAGAAGAAAATAAGATTATTTTATTTTTTAATCGGCTTTCAATAATGACCCAACAATAAAATAGAACAATGGCAGTGTGACACATTTGAGCAGTCGAGTGCATCATTGCGCTTCACGCACTCGAGCAGTCCAGCAATGGCCTCCCTGCCTTGCTGCTCTGCAACTCCTATTCTTTATTAAAAGAAACTTAAGATGAGAGATGCCTATGGGGCTTCTATTTACATTCATCAATTCTTAATTTTTTATTCCGATATTCAGTCAGCTCCTATGATGTATATTCTACTGGGAATAAAAAAGATCTCAAAACTGCGTTGTCCGTGGCATCAAATAAATAAAAAGTGAGATATTTTAATTTAATGTTTAATGTCTGTATATTTTGATTGTCTTTCTAAGCTCACACCTTTCACAATTTCCATTACTCCAAGCCAAAAAAGCTCAGGATGCGGTGTTTTGATGCAACACAAAACGCGACTCATCCAATGATGGGAAACAAGTCGTGAGGATGTGAGCGTGAAAGATTCTAAACCTGATAAATTCATAATCATAATGATCACTATGAAAACGCAGAAAATTAGACATGTTAATTTTAATATTTTAATGCATATAGTCCATATTTTATAAACTTAACATCTAAAATGTGAAAAACTGTTTATATTCATGTTATGTGGAATTGTGGGTGTGTGTTGCGATGTTCTCTTTGCTGTGAAGCACTAAATCTTTCAAGTTTTTAAAAAGCTTCCCTAGTATATTTTCAATCTTTTCAAATTTCTTTTTAAGAAGTTTAGAGTATGCTTTCCATTTTAAAATTAGAATAATAAACATTATTTTTCTTTTTATCTCACCATATTTTCCAATTTTTTTCAATTTTCCATTTTTTTCAATTAAAATTAAAATAGTACTTATAATATTTCTATTTTTTTAATTTTTAAAAAAATTTGAAAACATATTTTCAACATTTTCAAATTAAAATAATTTAAAAATATTCCAACCAAAAACAATGGCATGCCTGCTAGCTTGAAGCAATTCCCTCCTTGCCCTAATGGAAGAGACTTGGCTCTACAGCTCCTCTTGTTTCACAATCATCGTAAGTATTTAAAAAGAAGTTGTTTTTTCATTGTTAAATCACAAAATATTAATTTTTTCATTTTACATTGATATTATATTGTTATTGATATGAGAGTAAGTATACATTTTTAGATTAATTTTTAAATATATGATTTGAACAACATAAATAAATTATGAATTTGTTATTTTAATCATTCAAATATAATTAAATATTTTTGAATTTAATTAAAATAACTAATAATAATTTAATAAAAACAATTTGATTTAAATATATAAATTTTCAAGTTTGTTTTTTTAACTAATATCTTATATTTCAATTTGCTTCATATATTTTGATAACCTCATAAGGTATTTAATGCAATAGTTAAATTTATTTCAGTATAATGGTCAAGTTTATTTTTTTATTTGATGATATATTTGACAATGAGTTTAATTTTACTTATTACTATTATACTTATTTTTAATCTAAGTTAATTTGTTAATTTTTTTCAATAATATAATATCTATAGATTTGAATATTTAGATTAATGATGTATATAGATTTTTTATTTTTATTTTTTAACATAAATGATTGTTTTTCTATTGACAAAATGTTGCAGTTGCACTACAAACTAATACATTAGATAACAAAATGGATGATTGCTTCAACTATTTTGTAGAATTTCAAGTTTCTTCATATAACATGTAAGTTATTTTGTAGATTTTCAAGTTTCCTTCATATAACATGTAAGTGAGAAGACAAATTTTTCTGCAAGGGATCTTAATGCCAAATCCTTGATTACATGAATATATTATAACAAAGTGTTTACAAAAATAAACACAAACAAAACATAATTATCTCATATTTCCTTTAACCCCTCATTTCTTGAGAGAATATTATATTTTGCTTCATAACTATCATGTCCCTATTAGACTTCCTTCCCCTTATAAAAGTATGAGCAAAAGAAAAATATTTAGCCTGTTCAAATTCTCTTGGCCTGCATCCCTTTCTTCCCTTTCTAATTCTACAATGTCCTCTTATTCCTCATGTATCTCCTCAACATCTTCTCCTACTTTCTCTTGTGATTTTTCTTCGTTCTCTTCTTCTTTAGAGTTGACCATTAGTTGCTCGGGAGATGGAAGTGAAACTTTTGTTAAGATGTGTCTCTATGTCCTTCTCTAGGTCTCTTGGATATTTTAATCATCTAAATTCCCAAGGGATCCAAATTGATTACTCTAGAAGCTCTCCTGGGTTTGGTTAGCTGAGATGGCCCCTTATGCTATGTTTTTCAATGTTTTTTTAGAACTATTTTAAACTCAAATTCCGCTTTAGGATTTTCTATTGAAGGTGGTTGTTTTTGTTGACATTTTGGAAAATTTTTGGTAAAGTGCCCATTTTCATGAAAAATATGGAACTTGAATGGAATATTTTCATAGTATAGAGTTGTGGAAGCTCCACTCAACTATTTTGATTTGTAGAGCCCTTGCAAATCCCTTCTCCAAATCCATCTCCATGTATATTCTTGCACATGAATGTAGCTTTTCTTTTTTATCTGCTCGACCAACGTATTTACTATTTTTTTTCCAACAGCTCTAAGAAAGTTCTCTTCCTAGAAAAAGAGGAAGATAAGGCAGTCTAACCCACATTGGGCCTGTGCAGATTTCATCCTTTGTATTGAAGTCTACAGGCCATGGGGAAAGATATATTCTGCTAGATCCCGTAAAATATCTTAGTGTACCAATGCTCAACCACCCACGATTCCACGACCTTTGGACTAGGCCAAAGCCCTATAAACTTGCATACTAGAATTTGTTCAATAATAGTGAGAGCTATACTTCATGGTTTCGAAGATGAGAAGTCCACTTGAGGAGTAGCTTCTACTAGATTTACAAATTTACTCGATTGAGGTGGATTTATTTTTTGAGGGTTCATAGACTAAACCAAGGAAAATATTCCTCTATCTTGACATGGGTATCAACACCCATCTTTGCAAACCCTTACAATGCGACTCACAATTAAGACAATTAGAACGACAAAGATCCGACAATCTCTAACGAACTCAAATTGATCCATTCTAGTGAGCTTAAATCAACGACAATGTCCAATGTAGAAGAATGTAATAGTGATATAGTATGCATTACACAACATTTTTATTTAATAATAAAATAAATATTTGTATCTATATTGTTGGTACCAAGCTAGCCAACAATATATTCATTTAAGAGCATAAACATGTCATTTATGAGATTTGAACCTAGGTGGAGAAGTTAACAACCAATCCTTCCAACCACCCAGGTTTAATTCAATCAAGACACATATAATTATATASTGTATATATATAATTAATTTACTAAATWAAAGAATAACAARACCACTAGCAATAGTAAAAGAACTAAAATAAAATAATYGAACATAAATATAGGTTGATCAGTGTCAAAGTAAGCTACATAATGACCATAAATATGGCATACTCTGTAAGTCTCCAAGATTAAAAGGGTTAAGAATATTTATAAATGAAAACCTCATTCCAAAATACTAAGCTAAACTAAGGAAGGATGTTCAAAAGGTAAAACAAGCCAATGGACAATAATTAGAAATCAAAAAGTTATTGTTAGGGATATAGACCATACTGATAATAATAACTAGGCATTTCAGATACATAAATAAAATTCTAAAGAATTCCAAGTAATCCCTTACCTCCTTAAGGTGGGAAAGACCAATTCAAACCACACAAATATCCTTATTAGTCCTTGCCAAAGGTGTAGAGGGACTATAGCGATCGATAATTTGTTGACTTCATATTAATTTGTCCTTTGACTATAAATTTTTGTACAATCTCTATTGTTCGAACTAGAGAACTAAAAACATTATTTTAGACAATAAAAAAAACTTATTTGTCATCATCTCATTGGAGAATAGATTCAAAGTCTTATTTCCAGCTTCTTTATTCCCAATGTTTTAAATGTTTACATAGACAAAGTTTTGAGCATGGAAACTCTTTTTTAAGTACTTAAATAGGCTCAAGACATAATGCATTCTTTTTTAAATGTTTACATATCCTAAGGCCCTTAAACATGCATGATAACCTTAAATGTTTACTTAACAGGCCCGTCACAATGCATTTTTCTCCAATTTTTGCATGCAATCTTGTATGCAATGAATTTGAGCAATATTGTTGTCCAGCGACACTCACATAGTCGAATATAATGATGGAGTTGCTTCCACATCATATGTTTCATATTTCTTATGTATTTGGAATGCAATCTAGTCATCATTGAATATACATATATTCTTCACGGGTTCACTAGTTGTTGGTCGCTCACTGGTTCATTGGTTCGTTGTATGCTGCTTATTGTTGTTTGCTTCAACATTGAAAAGTTGAGGTCCTACAGCTGCAGTTGGACCTCTTGGTGCTTTCTCACTAGTTTTTTGATTGCTTCTTGCTCTTGTTTGCTTCAACTTTGCAAGGTTGAAGTCTTGCACCCGCAGTTCGACTTGTTCTTGCACTTTGCAAGGTTCAAATCTTGCACCCTTGTTTGCTTCAACTTTGCAAGGTTGAGGTCTTGCACCTGCAGTTGGAAATGTTGCTGGACTTTGCAGGTTTGAAATCATGCACCCACAATTGGACCTGTGATTCTATCGTTCATTATTCACGAGTAAGTTTCAATACCATAGTTTCATTCCTATTTGTTGTTTACTGCTTACTGTTTACAATTTGCAAGTAGGAATGTCCAATACTAGGATGATCCAGAATATATTTGCAGAACTAAATGAATACATATTATTATCAAAGGATGCTTAACACAAAATAACAGATATACAGTAAAACTGGTTTTTATTCAATAAGGAAATAAGATGAAACTATAAAATGCAATGGAAGCAAGCTTGTAAGAATGGTGGCGACTTATCTCTAAGAAGAGATGTGACAATTACGCTTATTTGCAAGAAGATGATTACAATGAGGCTCTAAAGGAATTTTTACAATAAATAGGAATGTCAAAAACCATGTACATCCAAAAAACCTAACCTTGGGAGATGAAGCGCCAAAAGTCATGTGGGCCCCGTTTGGGTAAGTTAGTACATCAACTTCCTGGGGTTGTAACTTTTGCATACAATCTTCGTTTTAGGTGCACGATAGCCCATTGGAAAGGTCTATATGAGGACTAAACATTTTGATGCTATCTATCAAAGGTTATTCTATTTGTGGTGAGCCCTGAAAAAAGGTTGTTTAAGGCCTCAAAATGACCCTACAAGTCAGGGGCCCGAAAACTAGGGAAAAAACTGCCAAACTGGAAAACTATCAAAATGAACCAGTTGGAATAGGTGGGAGGCCACCGACATCCATATGAATCAATACTCCCCTCTTAGGAAACTACGATATTCATTACGTTGAGTTCCCCCATCAGATGAGGAAATTTTTGCTAAATTTGGTCCCGGGTGAGCCACTTGCCTTGGTGCAAGAGCTTCCCTACTTTAACAACTCGATAAATCTGGATCCTTTGCTGGCAAGTGCCCTTGATCTGTTTGTCCACAATATGATCACTGTATGCTTGTTTTATGCAGTCGGGGTTGAGATTTGTTAGTTTCAGTTATTCTGCAATCTCTAAAGTGTCCAATAATGGTGAAAAATATCGTCGAAGGATGTCCATGTTGAACACTCAGTGCAAGCCAATGAAATGATGAATGTTGAGATTGAAAGAATTATCACCCAAAACCTTGGTGATGGTGTATGACCCATAACAGAGTGGGCAAATCTTTCAATGGGGTCTTGTAAGTCTCTCTTTCTGCAAGTGCAACCAAACTTTGTCGCCCACTTGAAACTTATGTGGCACTCGGTGTTGATCATGGTGCTTCTTGTGCTTGTCATTATACTTTTGTAGGATATCCTGAACCTGTTGGCGGATGTGCTGGATCCGCTCAATGAACTGGGTGGCTTTGTCAACTTTAATTGGATCAAGAGATGAGACGATCGAGGTGACCACAAGGGGTAGTGCAACATCTATGAGACCCAATGGCTGGAATCCCAACCCCACCTGAAAGGGGTTGTGGTCAGTTGAGCTATGCAGGGCTCAGTTGTAGCTATGTTGAACATAGGGGAGACTCTCATCCCATGTGTGAGGGTTCTTGGAATTATACATGCACATGATATGCACGATCATTCGATTTATGACCTCGGTTTGGCTATCTGTGTCATGGTGGAAAGGTGTGGATTTGGTGAGCTTGGTGTCCAGTAGTGACCAAAGGCTTGACCAGAATGTGCTGAGAAATTGACTGTCCCAATCCGAGACAATGGTTTGTGGGATTCCAAAATGTACCCAGACTCGTTCAAAGAAGATCTTGGAAGTGGCCTCTACTGTGATGCTCTTCTTGTAGCCGGCCAGAATTGTCATCTCAGAAAAGCGGTCCACAACCACAAAAACATAGTCATTTCCCTGCTTGGTGGACGAGAGGCCCGACATGTAGTCCATTGATGGATTCCCATGGCCTGTCAAGAGTAGGCAGAGGGGTGTACATGCCCTATTTCTTAGTGGTCGGTTTGGAAATCGCACAAGCAGTGCAGGACCTGATATACTTGCTGACCTCTTGTTGAAGTTTCGGCCAGTAGAAATGTTTCTGCATCATTTCCACTGTCTTTTTGACACCGAAGTGTCCTTCCACCCGATTGTAGTGGGCTTCCCAGATCAGCTTCGCTCGCTCGCTTGATGGAACGTAGATATTCCCCAGGCGGCACAACAACCTGTCCTTAAAATGGAAATTAGCGACAACTGCATTTATGCCCAACATTTGATAGGTGGTGGCGAAGTCTGCGTCTGTCTCATAGATTTGGGGCCATCCATAGGTCTCATGACCGCAAGAGTCTAGCACCGTGGTGAGTGACATGACTGGCGGTCTACTGAGGCAATCAACAACGCGGTTTGTGCTTCATGTCTTACACTTGATGTTGAGGTGGAATTGTTGCAAGTACGTGGACCACTTCTGATGGTAGTCATTCTGCAATTTTCCTTGCATCTGCATGAATTGTAGTGGCTTATGATTAGTGTGGATGACTGTCTCCTTCCCAAGAATGTAATGTCTCCACTGATGATAGGCCTTCACAATGGAGTACATTTCTTTGTTGTAATTAGGATACTTATGGACAACATCTGATAGTGTCTCATTATGATAGGCCACGGGGTGGCTGTGCTGAGTGAGAACGACACCCACAACATAGTTTGAAGCATTTATCTTGATCTCAAAGGGTTGTTGCAAGTCTGGTATTGAAAGTACTAGGGTTGAGCACAAGTGTTGCTTCAAATCATCGAACGCTTGTTGTTGGGACTGGCCCCACACAAATTTCGCCTTACCACCACCCCTGGTTACTTGGCTAAGGGCCCATGCAATATGGGAGAATCCCATCACGAACCTGTGTAGAAATTTGCAAAGCCCAAGAAGCTCCAAAGATCAGTGAGTTTGGTTACGGCTGGCCAGTCACACATGACTTAGATTTTGGCTGGATCCACATGTACGCCATGCTGATCAATGATGTAGCCCAGGCAATGAACCTTGTCCATGTTGAAGGAGCATTTTTCCAACTTGTCATAGCATTCGTATTGTCGTAGGGTGTGCAGAACCTGTTGAATATGCTGCAAGTGTTCTACCCAAGTCTTGTTGTAAATGAGGATGTCATCCAGATACATCACTAGAAAATTATTGGTAAATGGTCACGGTATATAGTCCATCATCCTCATGATAGTGGCTGGAGCATTTGTCAAACCATAGGGCATGACCAACCATTCA
This sequence comes from Picea sitchensis, assembly GCA_010110895.2. NCBI lineage: Eukaryota > Viridiplantae > Streptophyta > Pinopsida > Pinales > Pinaceae > Picea > Picea sitchensis. Next base: position 2,944 of record SNQJ01S0058822.1, on the reverse strand, counting down.
GAAATACATTCCTTTGACTTGAAAGCATTCTTCCATACATCTGTCCATTCTATCGGGACCTGGTGGTAGCCAAACTTCATATCAATCTTACTGAAGTATTTGGCCCTCGTGAGATGATCAAGGAGGTCGACAATTTGGGGAATCAGGTACCAGTTTCTGACAGTGATTTTAGTGAGGGCCCGATAATCAATGCAGAGTTGCTAGGTTCCATCTTTCTTCTGTACCAGCATGATTAGGCTCTCGCAAGGTGATGAGATGGGACAGATGTGCCCCTTGTGGAGAAGTTATTGGATTTGCTGCTTGATCTCCTCATTCTCTAACATAGAGCAGTGGTAGACTGGCCCATTGGGAAACGATGCGTCAGGGGTCAGATCGATGGGGTGCTTGACCTGACAGTGCAGAGGTACCCCGGTAGGTGAGGAGAATATATCTGAGTATTCTTCCACAAAATTATCCACTTGATTATGCTATGTGGAGAGGTCGGTTGTGGAGACCTTGGATGTGGCTACGATCTTTCACTCATTCTGAGAGTGAATCATGAAGAAGACAAACTTCCATGTCTGAGAGATGACCTTTCTACATTTATTGGCAGAGATCAAGGAAATGACATTGGGTGGGACTACCTTGGGTATCCTGTATAATTTCTTGTTCAAAGTAATAATAACACTGCGAGGCCTACAATCATATACAACATGACATTTCTATCAATATGGTTGGCCCAAAAGAAAATTACAAACTTCGAGAGAGGAAACATCAGACAATACCTCGTCTTTGAAGGGATTGATGTTGCATGACAGGCGACATTGTTGCCTAACGCGAATGTCGCTTCCTTGGCAAGGACATCCGATGGTGTAGGGTTACGGGTGCGACATTTCAGCCAGGTGAGTCGCTTGAGAACCTCTGCTGAGATGAGGTTCTTCTGGTTACCTCTATCAATGATGAAGTGTAGCGGGGTACCCTTCACCCATATCTCTAAATGAAAAAGACACTCACCTTACTCTGGCTCATCTGGTTCACTGGGATGGATCTTGCTGGTAGAAATGGGTTTTTTGTTAATGATTTATCTCCCCCTTTCTAGTTCTGACTCATAGTTGGAACCGACATCTGATTCAGAGGCTTTCACCTCATCCACCATCAACTGCTTCGAGCGGTAATCAACAGTGTTATGCCAGGGGCTCTTATGGAAGTCGCACCACTTCCTGGTATCTTTCTTTGTCTTTCCAGTGTCCTTCTTTGCTTGTGGCTTGGACTGGTTGTCCTGAAGTTGTCCGTCTTTGCTCTGTCCTCTGTTCTACGGGTTGGGGTTTCCCTTTCCTCGCTTTTTCTATGAGGGGTTCCTTGGCCCAAATTGTTGTGTCTTTTGTTTGAGCTTTTGTTCGATTTTGACGACATATCGGTAGGTTGTGCCCAAGGATGAGATGTCCAAAAACTCCATTTCGGCCTGGATGTATCTATTCAGACCATCATGATAATTGAGCACCATATGTCACTCAAAACATTTGATACCCATCTTGGTGCGTAAGGTATGGAAGATATTTGTGAACTCGGGCACCGCTTGGTCTCTTTCTTGTCGCAACATGGTCCATTTTGTGTACAGGTCGTCATAACTTCCAATAAGGTAGTATTGTTCTTTAATAGCATCCCTGAAGGACTCCCAGGTGATTTCGACTGTATATAATGGGATTCCTCTATTTCCTTTTTCTCACAGAAAGTTTCCCACTAATCTTTGATACGGGAGACGTCTTTGAGGAGCGCAAAAGTAATCTTTTCTCTATTTGAGAAGTTATGGAAAGAGAAATACCCTTCTAGAAGATTCAACCAGTTTTCTACCGCATTTGTGTCTATCTGACCTTCAAATATAGGAATATCGAAGTTGATTTGTACCTTGAAGGGGGAGACACCTCCATTTGAGGAAGATGTGTCACCTGTTGGTAACCACTGAAGGATTTGTGCAAAACTATCCATCATCTCGTTCCTCTGTTGTGTGAGGGATTCCTCTAGAAACATTTTGAAGGGATCTCTTGTCCTGTCGTCTTTCTTTTCTTCTGCCATGAGAGGTCGTTTGGGCGTGTGAGAGCTTTTGTCCTCAAGAGAAACAAGCTCAAGACCCAATTCTTTGTACCCTGATCTCATTGGGACATGCATTAAGAACAAGGAGCAGACTGCTCTAATACCATTGATCCAAAATATATTTGCAGAACGAAATGAATACAGATTATTATCAAAATATGCTTAACACATAATAACAGATCTATAGTTAAATCGGTTTCTATTCAATAAGGAAATAAGTTGAAACTTTAAAATGCAGTGGAAACAAGCTTGCTAAAATGGTGGCACCTTATCTCTGAGAAGAGATGTGACGGTTGTGCTCATTCGCAAGAAGATGATTACAATGAGGCTTTGAAGGATTTTTTACAATAAACAAGAATGTCAAAAACCCTAGACATCCAAAAAACCTAACCCTAGGAGATGAAGTGTCAAAAGTCATGTGGGCCCTGTTTGGGTAAGTTAGTACATCAACTTTTGGGGGTCGTAACTTTTTCATACAATCTTCGTTTTAGGCACACGATAGCTGGTTGGAAAGGTCTATCCGAGGACTACACATTTTGTTGCTATTTATCAAAGGTCATTTTGGCTATGGCTAGCCCTAAAAAACGTTGTTTAGGTCTTTAAAATGGCCCCGCAAGTCAGGGACCCGAAAACTAGGGAAAAAATGTCAAACTGAAAAACTGCTAAAATGAGCCAGTTGCAAGAAGTGGGAGACCACCAACATCCACTACCATGTTAGTGCGTGCACTTTACACTACCATGTACTAAGGGTATTATGCATCGGATTGTGAATATTTAAAGAAAGATGTTCATTTACATGTGTAGCATTTCGAAAGATAATGTTTACACAAACGTTATGTGGTTTACACATATTTTTTTCAAATTCTAAAACAAA
>SNQJ01S0058821.1:37047-50964 GCA_010110895.2 Picea sitchensis | reverse complement strand
GACATTGAGGTTATCGATGCCCTGCTCGACTACAATATCTTGTTTGGTCGTAGCTACATGTATGCTATGAAGGCCATTGCCTCTTCTGTGTTCTGAACAATGATGTTTCCCCACAACAGAAAGATCATTACCATCGATCAAGTATCACACTATGAGCCTAACCCTTCATCAAACATCGATAACATCCTCCCTTTCATCCACACTAATCCCGATGCCTATCCACTCATCGAGATGGGCCCCAGAATCTTCAAAGACCCATCCTTGCTAGGGACATACCACGAAGCACCACCGCTCCACTAACCCTCAGCACAAGTATGTGTCGTGTCCTCCAACGAAACGACAACTGAAGATAACCCCCCTCTCACCGATGCCTCTTTCATCCCCGACATCCCACTAGTCGCAAAACTTCTCCCTTAGAAATCCCCTAGAACTAATTCAGCTCGACCCATTCCTAATCTTCCTCAGGGCCATATCCCGATTTGGGAAACAGTCCCTCAAGCCATTACCCAAATCCCTTTCTTTTACCCCCCACCAGGTGTACAAGCTTTCGAGGTAGCTGCAACGCTTACCCTTCCTAATATGGTGCTAAAAATCCCAGTTTGGTATCTACATCTGCCTGAGATGGTCCCTCAACCATCCCTTCCTCCCCAAACAGAGGGAATCCCGATGCCGATTCCCATACTCACTCCCACCATTCCACCTACACCCCCACTCACTAACCCCCCTGCTATAGATGGGGGCAGGTGAAAGAAGAAGGAGCCCACAACTCCACTTCCCCCACACATCCAACCTCCTTGCGTGCTATGCGAGAAAGACAGACACCCCACCAACAAGTTCCCATCTCTCCCTGAGTTACGTAATCTCATTCAACTCCCTCGAGCACTACCACCGCTCGTCGCTTCCTCCAGTATTGCCTCTATCTCACAGAACATAAGTAATAAAGGGCTGCAGACCAAATTCGCATGTGCCATATGTTCAGAGTATGGCCACTATACTCATCATTGCCCCACCCTACCTCAGTTTCGACAGAAATTTGCGGCAGTACACCAGAGTTTTCAAAAAAACCCCTCTACCTCCACGTCGTCAAGTACCCAAAACACTGACATCCATTATGTCACCACTTCAGTCAATGAACGTATGAGGTGTCCTTGCACCCTATGTGAATCACTTGATCATTTTACATATCAATGTCCGATGATCATCGAATATAGGCGTCGCCAAATGGCCCTTATTCAAAACACTACATCCCCTCCAATGCCAACAGAATCAATGATTACCCCTACTCCATCTCCAGAAGTTATTCACATCCTTTCTTTTAAACTTGAGGTGCTCTCTACTCCCCCATGGTTCTTGGATGACTTGTAGGGGGATTTACCCCTAAATTCCCCCAATTCCACCGTTCATTTCCCCATGGAAATTTTATTCCCAACTACCATTTTTAACCCTTAGTATCTTGATATTTGGTTTATGTCGAGTGAACCATCACAATCTCCTTGCATCACCCCCCCTACTCCTTCATCACCAGATGACAATCACACAGTGACATTCACCGATGTGACTCTTTTGGATCCCTTGTATTCCCGACAATTCATACTTGAGGAATTAACCACCCCTGACTGCCCATGGGATGCGCTACACCACATATCGCTCTTATTTTCACAGGAAACATTCACCCCTCTTAACCAACAACCCATATACATTGTCGAAACCAAGGATTTTATCCCATCAGGGCATATCGACTGGCTCAACAACCCTATCCCTGCCCCTGATGCTTTTGAAGAAGGCAATATGGCCAACATTTCCCCCACCATCAAAATTGATATTTCCATCACAAATGGAGTCGTCGAGGAAATCACTATTGGCGCCGCATGCACTCCTGCAGAAATTAAAGCTTACAAAGCTCTCTTCCAGAAATACCAGGACATTTTTGCCTGGTCATACACGAAAATGCTCGGCCTTGACCCTTGTATCGTCGAACATCGTATCGACACTTGGCTTGATATCACACCAATCCACCAAAAACAACGGTCGCTACACCCATCCAAAGCCACGACCATCAAGGCTGAGATTGATAAATTACGCATCGCTGACTTCATTTACCCCATCGCCTATACATCATGGGTCTCCAACCCCATCCCTGTTAACAAAAAACAAGGCACTATTCGTGTCTGTATGTATTTTCGCGACCCCAATCATTCCTGCCCCAAAGAAAACTTTCCCACGCCCTTTATCGATCAAATTATCGATGATTTCACTGGTCATGAGGCGTTGTTCTTCATGGATGGTTTCTCTGGCTACAACCAGATCCAAATTCACCCAGCTGATCAGTACAAAATTGCGTTCACTACCCCCTGGGGTAGTTTCACATATTGTGTCATGCCTTTTGGCCTCAAGAACGCTGGAGTGACATTCCAATGGGCCATGACATACATCTTTGATGATATCGCTCATATCATCCTTGAATATTTGGATGATCTCACCACTTGATCCAAGAAACGCACTCAACATCTCAATGATCTACGAATCATCTTCCAAAGGTGTCAACAGTACAATATCCGCTTGAACCCCCTCAAGTGCGTCTTCTACGTCACCGCTAGGCGCCTCCTTGGGTTCATTGTTTCCCAATGTGGCATTACCATGGACCCTCTCAAAGTCCAAGCCATCACGAAAATTCCCCCTCCTCGGAATTTATGCCAACTACAGAGCCTACAAGACAAAGCTAACTTTTTACGATGCTTTGTCCCAGACTATGCCACTCGAGCACATGGTTTCCTTCGCTTACTACGCCACGAAATCCCATTCCACTGGGATGCCCATGCCCAAAATGATTTTGATGACCTTAAAACGACACTATCCAATGCCCCTTTGATTAGTCCACCTGACTATAACCACAACTATATCCTCTACATATCAGCCTTGGCCGTCTCAGTAGCAGGAGTTCTCGTTCAAATAGAGGATGATGATTGCGAGCATGTAATTTATTACATTAGTAAAAACCTCTCAGGTACACCCTTGAAATACAATCACAAAGAGAAACTAGCCCTTCCAGTCGTCCTCACAGTCCAGAAACTACGCCACTACATTCTGCTTCGAACTACCAAAGTTATAGCAGGTTCCAACCCCATGCAATACTTGCTCAGTCGTTGACTAATTAATGGTAAATTTGCCCGATGGATCGTCATCCTACAAGAGTATGATCTCAAATTTTCAACACCTGAGAGCAAGAAAGCTGTCATCCTCGCCGAACTCATCACATCTTTTCCCTCCGCTACTACTAGTCCCCCCGTCAATACCGACTTCCCCGATGAACGTCTTTTCTACATCCCCTCGGATGATCCTTGGTACGATGATCTTCTTGTCTATCTCCAAACACAAAAATTTGGAAACCACCTCTCCAGAGATGATCGTCGACATATTCGTCACCAGGCACCCCGCTACCTCCTCATTGGGGATATCTTATATCGACGAGGGGTTGACACCATACTCTGTCGATGCTTGACTATTGACGAGGCCGATAGAGTCTTGAATGACTGCCACAACGACGCTTGTGGGGCCCATCTCTCTAGGATGTCCACTGCCCATAAAATAATCCACGCAGGTTACTTTTGGCCTACATTGTTTCACGATTGCATTCATGCCGTGAAGCGATGTGATAAATGCCAACTTTATGCCAACAAAGCACGTGCACCACCTGCTCTTCTACACCCAGTCATTACCGCAGGCCCCTTTTGCAAATGGGGCATCGACTTCATGACTTGCAATCCTCCATCCAACAATGGACACAAATACATAGTCGTTGCAGTTGATTACTTCACAAAGTGGGCCGAAGCCATGCCTACCTTCAACAACACTGCTGACACAACAACGCGTTTTTTCTTTAACCATGTCATATCCCGTTTTGGAGTACCACTCCAACTAGTCTCTGATCTTGGGAAACATTTCGAGAATGAGATTTTCATTGAACTCTCATCCAAGTTAGGCTTTTCCCATGAGTTCACCTCACCATACTACCCTCAGTCCAACAGACAGGTAGAAGCTGTTAACAAGGTCCTCAAAATCATGTTGCAGTGCACGGTTAACAAACACAAGACCAATTGGCATCATATGTTATTTTTCGCGCTCTGGGATTACCACACGACAGTAAAAACTGCCACTGGTTTCACACCATTTCATCTAGTCCACGGAGTTGAGGCCACTCTCCCCATCGAGTGTGAAATCCCCACCTTACGCACTGCTATCGAGCTATTACCCGACACTGCTCCAATGGAGAAACGTTTGCTGAACTTAGAGTCCCTGGATGAAGATCGTCGATCCTCATTACAGAACAATGAGGCAGCCAAGCAACGGTCAAAAGCCACCTTTGATCGCCATGTCAACCTTCGCTCATTCAACGAAAGGGACCTCGTCCTCACTTATGACATCGCTCACGATACCCTCATCCATGGCAAGTTCGAGTCCCTATGGCATGGACCATACATAATCCAACATTGCCTCACTAAAGGCATATACATCCTGGCCTCCCTCGAAGGCCATCCTCTCAAAGAACCCGTCAATGGGTTGCACTTAAAGAAATTTTACGCCTGAGCGTAGCCATACTACACTAGGATTTTTCTTTTTTTGTTCGTCTTTTGTAGAGTTTTTAGTCTTCTTTTATCCATACCTCTTGTCTAATCTATCACTCGTGTTATTGACAGATGCCACCCCCATCAACTTACCACATCGGTTACGTCGACGGAGCTAGCCGCTGGACTCAGAATCTCGCTTCGGCTGCTTGGGCCCTCTATTCACCTTCACATGACCTACTCTGCACACCAGCGACATATGTTTAGGCTCAACCACCAACAATCAAGTGGAATACACCACCGTCATTAGTCTCCTCGTTGAAGCCAGTCATCGCCATATTCATTACCTTAGCGTTTTTCGTGATTCCCAGTTGGTCGTCCTCCATCTCAATAACGTGTACCACGTTCACGATCCTTGCCTGTTCCGCAAATACCTGCAAGTTAGACTGTTATCTCGACAATTTGATTCCATCACATTCACACATATTCCAAGACAATTTAATCAAATAGCAGATACTATGGCTAACCTAGTATTAGATTGTCATTTATCACATCAATAATCTGTCATAACACATACATTAGACATCATCAACAAAAAACACACACATGTACACATTACCAAGATCCCAAAATGTATATCCATATATATATATCGGTCAAAATGTCATAAGTGTTTACAAAAATAGTACATCGCCCGTTGGCAGGGGAGTCACCTCATCCCTATCAATACAAAAATGGATGTCACAAATATACAAAACGGGCTCACCAACGTATATCAAATACAAAAAATACATATCCAGAGACCCTCAGGGTGCCTTCAGTGCTCCAGTACCATGTCCTCCCTCTGGCAGAGGTACCCCACCAGCTCTAGGTCCCTCAGGTCCCCGGGGAAACCGCCCAGTCATCACAGCTCCGGCTACAACTGCTCTACGGATCAGGATCCGTGACTTTGCTAGCAATCCAATACACTACTCCAGGATCCCCTCATCCTGGATCCTCACCCACATCCCCTCAGGCACTCCTCGAAGAACCTCCTCTAATCGACGACGGAAATCATCAAACTCTCCCCTGACCGCAGCCGAAGGAGCATGTGACAACCCTGCACTGGGGTCATCATAACGACGCCTCCTGTCCACTCTATCATCATCTCCAGGCCTTGCCCCAACATCCTCTTGTCGCCACCTCTCCCCTGCTCGTAGCTCGACCCGCGGTGGTCTCATAGGCCCTTGGTGGCCTGGCACTTTGATCAGCTCGACCTCTTGTCCACGCAGTCCCACATCTACATAAACAAACACATGATAGCATCAACATCCATACAAATATCAACCATATGCTATACTATCTAACATAAATAAAAAACCAGCAAAAACAACATCATACCTCGACGGTCGAATACCTCTCCCGGAGGTAATATCATCTCAGGGTCATCACATAAATCTACCCCGCTGTATGGAAACTGTAAAATGATCTGTGGCATCTAACGCCACACCTGTGCAGCCTCGACCGTGAAGTAATGGCCACCCTCACCCCCCCATGACGAAGCAATATCATCGCCCATCACCGTAGTCGCGACTCTCGCGCCCTTTGTGGGTCTAACAACACTCTCGGGCGCAACATCGACACCCTCTCTAGAAACCAAGCCACCAGGATGGATCCGAAAGAAAAATCCCCTGACTTGACTTCTCGAAACCTGATGAGCTGTCCCACCATCTTGGCCTGCAGTATCAAGCCCCAGGAAAAATTCTCACCCCCAAGTGCCCACTGCATGATCCTCAGCTGGCCTCCACTAATATGCTGAGTCGCGAGCGACCCATACACTCTCACAATCATCGCTTCCACACAACGATGTACCAGGGCATCCATCGCCCCAATCCTCACCATGGACCCAGACATGAAATCCTCTCCCGAACAATATGCCCGGGCAAGGGTAGCCAACTGCCCATCTCCAACTATCACCGACTCGGTCGATAGCAGGATTCCCTGAAAAGGGAGCCCAGTCAGAAAATAGACATCCTTCTCAATAGAGAATGCCAAGTGCTCCCCATGCACAATGAAACACTGTAACTCCAGACTCCACATGGAGATCATGAATTTCAACAGATACTCCTGTGCCCTCACCAATGGACACTAAAAAAACTTTAGCATCCCACAGGCCGCCAAAGCACCATGAACCGCTGGCTCCTCATCCCTTACGACCTCCCTCAGTCGAGCCTAGTCCCTCTCTCTCCAATGGATCAACATCATCCCAAATGATCACCTGCATCCACATATACAGTACTAGATTAGCCATCACAACTCATCAAAACATAAAAAATACCCCAAAAAAGATCAGTTATTTTTCACCCTCTGCTTTGCCTCTAGGGCGTGGCTGTTTTCCCCACACGTGCGCACTCATGTGCACCTGTTCACCCCATAGGAACACACGTATGCACGCCTGTTCAACCAATAGGCACGCATCAAATGCGCGCCTGTCCACTACCAAGTGGTGCATAAGTACGCCACTGTCGAAAACACAGCCGCACACATATGCGCGGTTGTGCATTGAACATGCGTGCATCTCATGTGTGCCTGTCTCCCAAATTAGGGCGCACCCATGCGCGACTGTACCCATTACAGCTGTGCACTCGTGCGTGGGTCGCCATCGATCGCCCATGCATTTGAGGCCCCCCCCTCCTACAAACTTACCGTATGGCCATCCGTACGGTCCTACCCAAAAAAAACATCTAACTACTGTACAGGAGGATGAGACCACTAACCTGACTCTCACACCTCCCAGATCGGCCTCCTTGCACTCCCAAAATCTCCGAATCTTCTCTGGAATCTCCTCTTTGATCACTATAGCAACAAGTACAAATAAGGTGGCAATGTGGGCCCTACAACGATATATAGGCCCTTTTGTCAAAATTCCATGCTCAATTCCAGGAGCCCCGGGCGTCCGTTTTTCGATCCGTCTTGAACCACGGGATTAGAATCTCGCTGCCTATACAGTCATAATTCCTGGGTCACCATCCATCCCTGGCCCCCGAGGAGCCATTTTCTCATACCCCGTTCAGGTACGCATGCTCATGTTCAAAATTATCAAATAACTGTCCTATGTTCGTTATCTTCGGATATTGTTCACGTCGGGTATTTGGTTGTCATGTGTGCAGGTACTAGGTCATCACACACCAGCGTGACCCCTTCAGGTATATAATTGACACTGGCATGTAATCATTCCCTCTGAATCTCAATTGCATCTCCAATCACACCCTCTAAAATTTACCTTTAGGGTCCCTATATCTGACTCTGCAGTACTGTCACCTCCACTGCATTTTGGTACTGTCACCCGATAACATTCTCCCCCACATGAGTTGTCCCATTCATAGTCCTCCTTGACACTTTGAAACTCATGCTGTTTTCACCCTTTAGGGATGGGAGTCCCGATAATATGACACATTTTCTAGAATCAACCACATACTCCTTCTCTACCTATTTCTAGCCTTCCCAACAGACTCCCAGGTTATCTCATCATGGTTCTATTTTTGACTGCACCTCCGCAGTATCATTAACCCTCCATTTTCATCCACAATCAGTTTTCCCATCTGCGAATTCCCCTTCATTCATTTACCTCATACAGAGACCCACCCATGGGCCCCCCCACCCTCCCCCAGTTCCCTCCACAACTTGCGCCCTCCTAGGCCAAGCCATCTTGCATCGGGGTACCCATTTCTATATTTGTACACTCATCCCCAATTCTTTATTTATTTGGAACTTGTACAAAGCCTTTGTTTTTAGCATTTACATAGATTTTCGTCGTCACCTTTGGCGACCTTCTTCCTTTTGGCAAACCCAACCCATGTCGCTCTTGGTTGGGGCATCCATTATATTCTATTCCTGTTGACATCGTCCACAAACCTCGAGTATCCCACATGCCAACTACCTCTGCTCTCTGAGTTTGTTCACTTTGTCCCGCCTCTGGCACAACTTATCCCACGTCTAGTTGTCCCCCTGACACTCAACGTCACTGTACGGTTGCTACCACTTCACATATATCCCCAACCAAGGGAAGTCTTGAGTCTCCAAGTATCTTGACTTTGCCCATGTACCTCCTCATTTCCTGATCTCATCCAATGAAGTTACCGAAGCCCTTTGCTTCTCGGAGTCATGTCTCCCTTTTTGTCGACATCAACACAGTTTCCAGAAGGGCGACCGTATCTTGACTCTCATTCCCTTTACAGTGAGGAGTCTCAAATGGCACAGGGAGAACCATCATTGCTCCCTGCTGTCGTTGACCCCCATAACATTCGACTTCAACACTCTCTCATGTTACGGTGGGTCTTACTGTGCGACTATTGCAACTATTTTTATATTTGTCGAAGACCTCTGAAATTTGTTGGGCCATCAATGCCCACCAAATCCTTGATACTTCCTCCAAGTGTCATTATTTAATTTTTAGAGTGTTGTTCCCCATAAAAATTGTTCTCTGCTCTTATCGACATTCCCCCGAGGGCGCTGCACTCATCTTCACCAACATCCCACTTCAGCTACTGTCCTACATAGGTTTTGAGTTACATGGCATGAGCATGGGGCATGCCCGCCTCATTTGTACACATTTTATTTTTCACACCTTCGGAAAGGTCAGGTCCTACAGGTTCCCTTCTCCCTCCAATGGGTTGCTCTTAATACTCTCGATATATCTCTTACAACAATCCTCTTAGTAGAAGAAACATTGATGAATTTAGGCTATACATATGCTCCTAACCTCATCCATCAGGGGGCATCTGTTATCACTGAAATCTCGTCAGCACAAGGTTACAGGAATCCAGCATCTCCAAATAGCTATTAGTTCACCCATGGACCAAAATTACCAAAAAATGCATCTCCAAAAGGTCCAAAACTATACAACTGCTTATAAAATTAGAATGCTCTATGACTATACAGGGTGCGCGTGCACATGGGCCATCAAGAAACGCAAGAAAAGCGCACATGTGCACGATGCACGATTGTGGACGCTAAAATCCTCACACATATGAGAACAGTGCATTTATGATGTTGGTCGGCCTCCCACCCACTTCTGGTTCAGCTTCCAAGTCGATTTGACATCCAAATCTCGGCTGAATCTGACTGGGTGGCTGGTCAAAGACCTAAGGGTACCCTAAAAGGCCCCTAGTTCACACTCAAAGTTGGTTGAATAATGCCTCAAAGTCATGCTATAAAAATAGGCCATGGGTGCAGTACATTTTCAAGGAATTCATTTATAAGGTTATGCTGCTGCTATTCTTTTGGGGAATCCTCTTTTCTCATCAAGAGCATACTAGCACCATTCCATTGGAGCTATTCACCTCACCCTTTGAGTGAATTAGCTTGGGATTCTTTCACCATTTTTTTCAAGTTCTCAAGTTGTAAGAAGAGCTTAATCTTGGGGGTCCAAGAGCCCTCCCTTGGAGGAAGAAGGGACCCAAAGTCCCCATTTTATCTTTGGTGTTTTCTTTTTACTAATACAATCCTTTCCATTGGTGACATGATTCTTGTTTGTTTCTTGTTCTTATGTCCTTATGCACTCTAGTTTAGATGTTTTTATCATTCCTAGTTTAATTCTTAGTTTAGTCTTTTATGTTTTATTCTTCTAACCCTTTCCTTTACTGTTGTCTTGCTTAGCTAACCCAACTAAGATTGTAAGCACCTCTGTTTTTCTCATCTAGGTGACAAAAGAGGCGCAACACTATTAAAATGGGTGAGTCCTAAATAACAAACTCTAAAAACGTTATCACTCAAATAAATAAAATATTGAAAATAATATAAATGTATCAAGAATTCCTAAGAAACAGACTAGGAACCTTCACTCATAAAATATAGTATTTGCACAAATATGATACAAATATAGTAACTATGGAAAAATATAATATGAATCTCACATCCATCACAACATAAAATATTTTTTTATCACATTCAAGGAAATAAATTAAAAAGGGCCCACATATAAGAGAACTTTAAGAGATTATTTTCATTAATAACAAAATAAAATATGATAGGAAAAAATTTAAATATCCAATACTCAAAATAAGAGTTTCAAACTATATAATTAAAGTTTATCCCAAAAGTAGTTCTTTGGGATTTGTCAAAAAGTAGTATAAGTATTTGATAGTATTAGAAATATAATGTGTTCATCAAAATTTGGATTGGGATCAAGCTCCCGTGGACCTTAAATTAAATAAAAGTAACAGAGACAATGTTGGACCTGAAAAGAAGTCAAAAAAGAAAGATTAGAAAATTGGTTATGCTTTTCTTGGGACAGGCAAAACACAACTGGATGATTTGTTGAACGAGAAGAGAAATGGATTGGGAAGAATGTGATATGTGTTACTCACTGTGATTGAATGTCCTCTCGCTCATTTTCTTGTTGATGTCCCTCTTGTATCATCCTTTTTTGTGGTTGCTCGACCAATACCAATGACCTCTAACTGATCTTCTTCTGTTATCTTGATGAGGGCTTGTTTTAACCACTTTTCAATATATTTTTTCATTTGTGTAACATGTATTTATCATCTAAATTGTATATCAAATATTGTGCCTTCTAATTCTCTTAATTCAAACAAAATTTGGTGGAGTGTATCTTCAATATCTTTGTTTCTATTTACATAACTTACCAACCAATTTTCAATTTCATTTTCAGTATACTCGGTCATATTATTAAAATTTTCAACTAATAGACTTTTTAATATTTCCATGTGTTCCTCAAACTATTTCCTTGTCATAAATATGGAATTTAAAATTAACTTTGGGTCTTTGACCTCCCTTGTAGTTCCTGCCTGGTCTATTTCAGTCAATTTGTGATACAATGCTTCTTTTTTGATGATACGAGCATCACAATTGTCCAATATTTCTTTTAGCACTTTTATCTTTTTGATCCAGTAATCTTTCAACTATTTTATTCAAGTGGGGGAAGGTAGGTCTTCTTATTTTCTTTTCAATTCGGTCATACCAAAAACCTTTAAGATAAATGTGATAACAACGTCCTTACATAAACCTTCTTCATTACTAAAGTCAACTTGGAGATATTCTCTTCAATTATTTAACTTGGAACCAAAAGAAATGATATTATTCCCTACATCCCATGCCTCTAAATTAAGGGACATTTTTTTTTTTATATTTTCGCCAACAAATCGCATGACTACATCCAACAGACTTGATGTTCCTTTCAACCTCAAATTTGATTTGGGTGTTTTGTTGGGATTTATCCCATATTGAACAATAGAATTTGGTCTTAGAAAAATAGGAGGTGGCATTAAAGAACATTCTAATTATTTAATCATTTCTTTGAGTATTTCATTTTCAACTTCCATTTCATCAATTGATACCTCCAAAGCGTCACCGGTAACTCTATGAATTTGGGAAATTCTCAATGCTGAGACTCCATTCATGGCAAGCTCTGTATCTTTCTCTTGGATTCTTTTTCCTTTCGAATTCACTCGTTCAAAGACTAAATTATTTAAATCTTTTTCAAATAATTCACTATGTAGGGTCAAGGATTATTCTTCATAAAAAATAGGATCTTGGGTCACAAATTCTACCACCATTTCTCTATTTTGTTGAACCCTATGCTCATCATATGGAAATTATATATCTTCTATGTTTTCATCTAGCTCCATGTCTTCAAGAAGAACGTCGTCATCCGGTATGACCTCTTCTACTTCCTGTTGATTATTTTTCCTTTTCCTCTTATTTATTGATAATTTGTGAGGTCTTTCAACACTCTTTTTGGGGTGATTAGGATCATCTCCGTCACATGAATTATCAATTTAGGAATTTTGTTTCTCTTGCATAAAGAATTGGGGATTTTGCTTGGGTGTGCCACTTCTCTGAGAATAACTTTGAGACTTTTTACTCCTTTCATTTATAACCCTTCTGTGTTGTCGACGTGCCTCATTTTTTCTAACAATAGTCTCAAGATATCCAACTAATACTTCTTTAGAGTTGTTCCCATAATTTTACTCTTCTCCATATATACAAGTGTTTATGTATGACACACTAAAACCTACAGAGGTCATATGATTCATGAAATATTTTTGAGGGTAAAAACCCTTCACTTGATTTGCCAATTTTAAATTTTACTGGTTGAATTGGGTTGCCAATTCATCAATTTTTGGAGCACTTCTCAGTGTTATCTCACCAAGTTTCCATGATAACGGAACGAATTTCCTTTTCTTCCTTTCATAAAAGAAATTAGCCTAGAATCTGTATTGTCTACAAACTTCTATCATAAATATCTTATCTGATATGTAAAAAGAAAGATAAATTGGTGTTTCGTGAAAGAAATAAACTATGATTATGCTATACTATTCATTTGATTCAAAATTTCCCATTTTATCTAAGAATGTTGTCGCTTCCAACGACAATCTTGAAGTATTATTTCCAAACATGATTTTTTTGAGAGAAGATAGAAAGGAATCATAAACCTCGTAAAAATGATACATTTCTTTATGCTTCCACAGAGCATGATACCATGTGTGAACTGGGTCTATCTTGGAATCAATTTGTCTTGAAAAATGCAATCCTTGGAATACATGACAATATGTGATAGCGAAGACCAAATATGAAAACATATAGAATTTCTTATCCTTATTAAATTTTGATAATCGAAATGAAATCTCAGTAGATATGATTTTTGACCAATTGAAAATTATCTTTCCTTGAATGGAATAGTATAAAATATAAAGAGCTAAATGAGGGATAGTAGTAGTTGACTCCTATCCAAGTACTCTAGCAAGAAGCCATGTCATTTATTTATAAGGTTTTTCAATTGACTTACCTGTATCATTGATAAATCCTTCGACATTGTCGTTGGGTCTTCAATACATTGCGACAATAAGTCCCTATCACTGTATTTACCCCTGATGAAATTCTTGGTTTTGTCAACCTTGAAGGTCATTGTCGATGCTGGTAACTTGAGCATCTTGCTGAAAGTTGATGGGGCCAGAGATATTGGGGAATGTTTTTTCAATTTAATAATTCTTTGGTCTTTCTCATAATTGTATGTGCACCATATTACTAGTTATTTTGCATCAAATACCCATGGAACACATCCTTCCTTTGCGATTCCTGATATCCATATATCATCAACACTCCTTTATTCACGCGGTAATGTGGAATAATATATCTAAGATCTCGACCAATGGTATTCCGAGTCCTCTCATGCAAATGTATTCAATGTATCGCCACATAAGTTTTCTCTTCTTCTTACCATCATTCTTAAGAGTTGGCAAAGCATGTGTTGGAAAGTTGGTTTGGAAAATTGGTTGTCATTGATGTTAACTCTTGGATATTGATGTCAACTCTTGGAGAAGTCTAGAATCCCTAGATATGTGGTTGATATTGA
>SNQJ01S0058821.1:8052-31085 GCA_010110895.2 Picea sitchensis | reverse complement strand
ACACTTGAAGCACAAGTCTAAGATGTTCCTCATGTTCCTCTCTATTCTTGGAGTAAATTAATATATCGTCAATAAAAACCAGTACAAATTTGTCTAGTAATTTGCTAAGCACATTGTTCATCAAGCACATAAAAGTGGCAGGGGCATTGGTTAATTCGAATGGTACTACCACAAACTCATAGTGACCATATCTTGTCCTAAAGGCAGTTTTGTGGATGTCTTGACCTTTGATTCGGACTTGATGGTATCCAGATCTCAAGTCAATCTTTGAGAAGATGGAATCACCTCTCAATTGATCGAACATGTCATTGATCCTGGGTAAGGGGTACTTGTTCTTTATGGTTACCTTGTTTAGTTGTCTATAATCTATGCATAGTCGGAGGGTACCATCTTTCTTCTTTACAAACAGAACTGGTGTTCCCCATGGAGACATGCTGGGCCATATATAGCCTTTGTCCATCATTTATTTTAGTTGTAATTTAAGCTCAACTAGCTCGGGTGTGCTCATCCTATAGGGTGTCCTAGACACTAGCATCGCTCTCGGTGCAAGTTCTATCGAGAAGTCAATGTCCCTTCTCAAAGGTAGACCTGGTACCTCTTCCGAAAATACATCTCTATATTCTCTTAGTGTGGGGTGGTCTTCAAGGCTTGGTTTTTCATCTTCAACTAATTCCAACACCTGTATCGCATAAAGTAGACATCCCTTTTTGCAATACTTTCTCATTTGAAGGGCTGATATTCGTCTCACTAAGACAGGTTTTTGGATCCCTCGAAGGGTTATCCTTCTTCCTTCTTCACCTACACATTATAAAGTTTTATGGTAACAGTCCAGTTGGGATTTATATGTGGCTAGCCAATCCATTCCAATCAACAGGCCATATGATCCTAGGGGTGGTATGTTAAGGGTTGCTTGGGTGGGGAATTCACCCATAGTGAATTGGCAAGTTGGTATGACCTCCGCTACCTTTCTTTTGGTCCCAGTGGCTAACTGTACCAAACATGGCTTGGTGTGTTTATGTGGCTGTAATTTACACTTATCAACATCCTTAGGAGCTATATAAATCAAATTTGAACCAGGGTCAATTAGAATAGACACTAGATGGTTGGTGATCATACCTTCCATCTCCACCACTGAAGCTTGGTGGTCAGCTTATTTATTATCCAAGGTTGCATAAATTTGCGGCACACTCCTGGCCACATCATTGATGGTGGTAGCTTCTTGAACGTTGTAAATTCTCCCACTGTTCTGTTGTCGGTTCGGGCAGTTCCTCACTAGATGTTCTTCTCCACAACCCCAACATTTCAAGGGTTCTCTCTTTGGGTTATCAATCTTTCCTGTGGTAGATCCAAAAGGTTTATTTCCGCTCTTGGAGGGGAAATTCTGTTGATGTACACTTCGGGTTGGGAAGCTCATCCTTGAGTCCTTCTTATAGTTTTTAAATCTTGGGGATTTAAACCCCTTTTTCTGGAATCCCGAACTATTCTTCTACTTCCAATTTTCACAAGGTTCTGTCTGATGCCCCAGCTGTTCGTAACAATATCTCGCCTTTCAGATAGTGTCTTCTAGGGTCTTGGGCTTGTCAAACTCAATCCTGTTCTGATAGTCCTTAGTTAGTCCACTAATGAATCGTTGCACATTTTCCTTCTCTGCTTTTATATAGGGTACGTACCTCAACAATTCGAGGAATCTGTTGACATATTCCTCTATGGTGCATTGCCCCAGTTTGAGTTCATAGAATTCTTTAGTCTTTTCGTCGAAATATTTTTCCGACAGATACTTCTTTCTGAAGTATTTCTCAAACCGTTCCCAAGATAGGTCCTCTTCGTGAATCCCTTTTACATTCTTAAGGTCTTCCCACCAAATGGAAGCCTTTCCATTCAAGTTGAAAGTGGCTACTCGGGCCTTTGAGTTTTCTGAGAAGTCATGGACTCTAAAATACTTCTTTATTCGAAGCAGCCAGGCCTCCGCTTCCTCCCCCTTCTTTATTTCACCGTCAAAAGAGGGTGGTTTGGCCTTCTTGAATTCTTCGAGATTATGAATTTTGGAATGATTTTGCTTCTTCCGTTTCCTTCGGGAATAAGAACTAGTTCTGCTACTAGAAGATCCCTCCAAGTCACCAGTTTCCTTTCCAGAGGAATCATCCGACGCTTGTCCCTTATCTCTGGGGTGGACCTTTCTCGAGGTGCTCTTCCCAGTGTGGCCACTTAAAAGACCATGTTTCCGTATCTCAGGTGGACTTTGACTTTTCTTTGTCTGTCGTCGGTCCATGTGACTGGTGTCGGTTCATGCTGCAATTGTCTTTGTATGTCGGATAAACTCTGCAGCAAGACTGCATTAATTTCTGTCTGCATCTCTTGCTCTTTTATCAACCTCTCGTTGTCGGCCTTGCAGCTCTGTAGTTCAACCATGAGGCTTCTCACAGTATCAACTAGATCGGGAGGGGTCTCTACCGCTCTCCTTTCGTCAGACTCTTCATCTCTATTGTGGGAGCCATCCCCCACTTCGTGGTGTGTCACCATTCTATGCATCTGTAGTTTCCCGCGGTTGATCGTCCGCTTGTTGTGCAAGAAAAAAAAAACTCTTATTGTTAGTCAACATTATATTCATTCACAATAAGTGCATAATTCATATTTTTCAAATGCATACACACAATAGGAATTTTCATTCTTAACTTTGGTTTTTGCTAAAGGGGGTTAAGATAGAGGGTTACTCCTTTTAAAAGTACTTCAAATGGAGTTTCTGCGCAACTCGTTCATGAGCCCAAGCAGGCCAAGTGTTATAACCATGCTCTAATACCAATTTGTCACACACCCACTATAGTACTCTTAGATTTTTCATCTTTTTCTTCAAGGAACAGAATCCTCGAGACTTCTATGGGGCCTAGCACAGATCCTCTCTTTCCTTATCCTCCTCCAAATGACCACAAGCTGGCCTTAGCATAAGCGCCTTTTGCAACTCACGAGTCGGGAATCAAGACTCTCGACTCCCCTTTCTCCAAACACCGATACCCGAGATGCTATATGGGTATGGCTCCCTCCTCACTAGTGCCTACTACATGTAACCGTAGGCTAGGCCAAACACTAGCACAACTCACAAACTCACGAGTTGAGGTGTTGGGATCTCGTGCTCCTCCTTCGTGAATCCCCAAGACTCGAGAGGTCAATGTTGCGTGGACTCTTCCAAAGCGACGTGCACACACCACTTGTCAACCCCGCTATACTCTGCTCACGAGCTGTGTCGCCGCCGCCTGTCGCACGAGACCTCGGCTCTCGAAATTTCACGGCCTTAGCAATCAAGGTGCAAATTCTTCATCCTGTGAAACCCTGAGCCATGATAAGTCATCAGTGGGTTGACTCTTTCCCAGTGTGACATGTGTCCATCACCTGTCACCCATTTCTACCTTTCTCTGGGTTCTTGTTGTTATGCCACCTGTTAACCATGCAGTCCCCACTTACAGATGGGTCACGTGTTTGCATGAGCCCTCGGTGCTCAACACTTCGTGTCTTCTACAATAAAAAATAAACTCCCTCAAGTTCCGAACCCCTGATAGGTGATAACCACGAAAGTTCTGATCCAATGGTTCTCCTGTGCCTTGGATCCAATGGTCACGATCACGTCGTGATATCACGAATCGTGAGTTCATGCAACCCTACCCTTGACCACTCCAAGTCGCGAGTCAACGAAATGCTACTCTCCTACCTATACAAAGGCTAATATCGACGGTCAATAGGGCTCCGTCAAATCCTTGGATCTATGGTCCGAGATCCCATCGCTACATGCGAAGGCTGAAAGGGTCAAGGTGTTAACGCCTGCGCTCCTCCTCTAGATCCATCGATCTCGACAGATCTAGGGTATTCCCGAAAGGATTCCGACCGTTCGTCTACCAAATGATAGGGTATTCTCTCTTTCTATAATTTGGATCACTATCCCTTCTGAGCTTGAATCACAAAATTCAACTTCTCCTTCCTGGAACATTACGAGAGTTAAGCAAACAAGACGATTCTCAGTGGAGCGAATTCATTCCCCAACCTTAATCCTTTGTACAAAAACCGATTATGGCATGTAAGCATACATAGGCATCCCTTATTTCCAGTCTAACACACCAGACAATCATTCTACACATAAATTATTATGGGCATATAAACATAAGCATGTATTCAGGATATTTAGTTCGAAATACAAGGTATAAAACACTTATCAGATCTACCAGGCATGATGCAACTGCTGAGAGGGGTGCTCGTTTCCACCCAACTGTAGGCTCAGTGACTCCAAACAGATTTACCACTAGCCACCCCCGAGCTAGACCACGATGCTTTGAGGTTTAGTCTCCTACTTCCAGCTCAACAGAAATCAAGGACAAAGGTTACTCTCCTTCTCCTGATACAGGAAAATAATCCAGGATGAAGGTTACTCTCCTTCTCCTGGTATTCAGAACTCCCTGCATTTCCAGGGTTTCTCCAGTCTCTTTCGCGATCCCCATCACATGCATTGCTCTCTCTCCTACCACACTTCCTCTCTTGCCAATTTCTGTTTGCAAGGTTGCATGTGGAGAAAATTCCACCATCCGTGGTTAGGTCTGAGGGATTTTACGGATGGGCGGTTCACCCCATCCCCTCATTAACTCTTGAGGAGCCTCCCCACCTACCAATTTGATGAGAAATCCATTCTAGGATCAAAGAGATGCTTTGGTTTGTGAGCAAGTATAAACCAGTATAGTATTGGTTCGGTGGAAGTTAACACAACCATTCCAGGTCCCTTCCACCACCTCTCATTAGCCATCGTGGTCTCTTTTATCACATCCCCCTCCCAGCAGTCATGCAACACATATTCATAACATAATTTACATTCATCGACCTTTTATACAAAGGTGCATCAAATCAAACATTCACATCTTTGAGTTTTCCATAGTTCTTGGCCAATATAGTTATTTTTACAGACTGGGGGAAACAAGGTGTTACAAACAACTCAATAAAGTTGTGACTATGAACTGATGTCTTCAAGTATTCTACACAATCTGCCAAAGGTGAAATTCTACATCGTGTGAATAAAGGAGTTGAGGTTGAACACAATGAGACTTCGTTTGATTATCGATCATTAAGGTATATCGTTAACAAATGTGAGATAGGCTACCAATAATGAAAGTAGGTATCAAGGCACCAAGTAAATTCTTACAAGTGTGAATAGAGGTGTTGGGGTCAAACACTTGAAGAATCCATCGATCAAGAGACATTGATGTATTCCCAACTGTCGATGGCGAGAGAACCCATCACTAATGATTGGAAGCCTCTAGGTACTCATAGGACTCCAGGTCTCGTTTCCAGAATAGATGCACTGAAGATGATGGAAGGAGACCCACTGAAAGGAGAGCATTGATTTATCTCTCATCATTCAACACGAGGTACAAATCAAGAGCTTGATGATTTGGAGGAAATCGTACGAAGAACATGTTCATGAACCAATGACCCTGTGCATCTTTCACATGTGCTAGATGAGAGTGGTACACGAAAAGACCCTTTGAATAGAAGACAATAAGGAAAAATGATGACAAAGGCAAGAAAACCACCAATAAGGCTAATGGAATCCAAGACACTGCATGAATCCCAATGTGTGAATAGATTTATTGCTGTCTAACACAAGGAAACCATCGAGTCAATGACCAATGATGAAATGCCGACTATTGGGTTCAAGGTTACCTACCGATGAGGATAGTAGGACCAAGGTGCACAATAGGACTACAACTTCATGTAATTCTGAGACACACTGAGGGTATGGCCGACATGCAAAGTTAAGAGTTCTGAGGAATGGCTGACACAGGTTGATAGACATCCTTTGAACAAGAGCATGAGACATATGGAAGACTCTACCAGCATAGACTCAATGATGAAACTTTGATATGCAAGAGTCATAGATCAAAATCTTCATAGGGACTAGAAGAGTAACCAGTTAGGGGAGTAAACTCTCTGTAATGTGCTCAACTTCCTAAGGTCATGCTAAACCCAAAATTTTGATGAAAAGTGGACTCAAAATTTTTGTTCTCTGTTCAAAGGAAACACAACTGCTGCCAATATAAGATAATATTCTTTTGCCGACCATCTTTTTTTGTTTTTTCATAGTCAAATGAATGCTCTGATACTGAGGAGGAAACGAGTGTCACAAGTAAGCAATCTAGTTCCAACAGTGGAACATACCTATGCTCAATGCAAGGAGGTGAATGCGGGAGATGGACACTCGGGGGGATGTTTCCTCTTGGGCATAGGGTGTCAATATGCAAAGGTTATAAACAAGTATTTGCTTGGATGATGATGAAAACTGTTGAGGTGAAAGGATTATAATGCAAAAGCGAGAATCAACAATAGCCTCAATATTGCAAGCAAGAGAATGAGATGCAATTACAACTTAACGCCAAAAAATGTCCTTTTTTGTAGTCTTAGTATACTTGGTTTGAAAAGGGATAAACTTGCACCAAATAGACGTCCTTTCAAATCCAATTTACGAGTGTGAAATAGACAAGTCCACTCGGAAATATTTTTGCTTTTTGAGAGATGCAGAAAAGAGCTTAAATCAGACTCATTGGGAGGTTTCTAGGTGACATGTCATGGGGGAGGCCAAGGCTTCCATGCAGGATTTTTGTGAAAGGTCAGCAACTGACGAATAGCTGACATGAGCTTGGGAAAACCTAAAGCTTTCTAAGTCGAGGAGGATAAATTGCTAGCAGAGGTTACCTTCTCAATGATATATCGGAGAACACCTCTTATTTGAAAAGGAATAGGAGAAGGAATTTGATACCCCACAAGACCATCCGAGTCAAAGGGAACTGTTGGCCCTTGACCAGGTTTTGTGGAAATGCTAGTCATGTTTGACCAATTTTGGGGACTTCGACAGGCTGATCGAAGATGAAGCGCCAGGTGAAGCGGAGATCGCGGTATCTCGCCCCATTTTGTGGGCCTTTTTGGGTTTAGGGTTTATGTAACAGGTATGCGATGTTAGCCCATGGGTCTTACCCATGCTGAGGCCCCTTTTGTAATGTATAAATAGATATCTAGGCGATGTAAGAAACACACTAGATCTAACAGGTATGCAGTGCTAAGTGCTATATTGTGCTAAGTTCAAGTGATGTAAGCGATTGGATCTATGTGATTGGGTTAGCTCTATGCATATTGTGTATTGATAACTTGTAGGGATAAGTGAAAGTAATTGTAAGAATGGCTCTGTGCTGTGCCAAGCACGGGGAAGGAGGATATGGTGAGGTGCGCACAGATCTCATGTCCCATGCAGAGTTGGTTTTCAGGCTCTGTGCATGTAAGGATATTGACAAAAGATAATAAAGAAGACGAATAGTTGGTGGATGTAGCCCCATGCTGGGGGTGAAGCATGTATATCCTGTGTTATGATTGCATTTGTGTGATTGATGTGATTTATGCTTAGTGTTGTTATATTTATGTATGTTAGATGAATCTGATATAGTATCTTGGTGTTTAGTAATGTGAATGAATTCTAGATCTGCTCTATTTCTATGTGATAAGTGCTTGGGTGTGTTAGATCTTGTTGAATACTGCACTGTTCTGTAATTAGGGTTTTACCTGCGATGTGAATAAGGGTTAAATGATAATGAATGTTAACTGCTAAGTGCTCTGTTAAGTATCGTAATCACAGATCGTTGTCCTAGCTAGGTTGCATACACTTGAGTCCTGCAACCCCCCTGCCTCTAACTCGAGTGAGAATTCATTTGCTTCGCAGGTGTTTTTGAAAGGGCCGGTAGTTAGAGTTTTGTTGGTGTGTTGAACCCTAGGTCTTCCCTTGTTCCAACAAATGGTTATGTTGCCGGGACCTAGAATTGTGATTGCTGGGAATTGAATAAAAGAGAAAGCTCTGTGTGTAGATCTCTTGCTGTAGTGCGCAACACACTACTTGACTTGTGAAGCTTCGTGCTAAGAAAAGAAGTTCGATCTGAAGAAAAGAGGTAAGATATTAAAGCTTTGTGCTCTGATAAAGGTAAGATAAGTGGAAATTTTTGCTTCGAAAGAATGGATC
This sequence comes from Picea sitchensis, assembly GCA_010110895.2. Lineage (NCBI taxonomy): Eukaryota > Viridiplantae > Streptophyta > Pinopsida > Pinales > Pinaceae > Picea > Picea sitchensis. Next base: position 23,053 of record SNQJ01S0058821.1, on the reverse strand, counting down.
TAGGTATGTTTAATAGATTTGGTTCTAGTCTGAAAACTAGGGCACAAATCGAAGAAAGAAGATATGATATGAATAGGTATGATAGAAATAGTGAAATATATGTTATTCTTATGCATAGAAAGAATTCTTGGACTAACAATTGGATGCAGGATCCTAGAAATAATTTTTTGCAGGTCAATCACTGTGATCCCAGTGCGCAGTACAGGAAAGGTTGGGGATAGTTTAAGAGAAAGAGAGGATTGACATTATGTTATAATTGCAGAAGACCGGGACATCTGGCTAAGGAATTCCCTGGTAGAATTCATATTTGCCTTTGTTGTAAAGCTACTGGACATGAAGTTTTAGATTGCCCTAGAATGTTTGCTAAAGTTGAAAAGATGAATGTGAGACAAGAAAACCACGAGGAAGGCCAAGAGAATAAGAATATGCTAAAAAACCAGAAATAATCAGAGGCTATATTATTGCAGATGAAAGAAACATTGAATGATCACAGAGATACTAGTTTATCAGAGATCTTAAAAGAGAAACAGTGCATAGAAACAAGAATAGGAGACTTCGACATAGACTCTGTATTGGATGCAGAAACACAGGTGAACATTATGACATAAAGTACTTGGGAAATCTTAGGAAAGCCTGCTATGGTTCCTTCACTGGGAGGAATAGGTTTATTTAAAAGAAAGATGAGAACTCTATGTGGAAGAATTACCCATGTACCTATGATAGCTTATGGAGCATCGAAAAAATAAGTATTCAAGGTCATTAAGTTTGTTGAGAACAATGACCCCCTTGCACTTTTGTTAGGAAGGACTTGGATTGAGAAAGATCAGATGCGAAGAAAAGAAGAAGAGGAAGCTCTATAATAGAAAGAACAATAATTAAGGGATTTCATGACTAGGAGAATAGCGCGCTTACTAGAAGAACAGGAGGACAAGTCGAAGAAACTGTGAGCAAGAGACCTAGATGTCGAAGTTGAAATAACATAAGAAGACTTAGAGAACTTATCCATACATGAGAGTAGATAATCTACTCCAGAAACAGTAAGAGAAGAAGTATTACCCTCGAACCCTATGAAAGACACTCAACAATGTGAAGTTACTATGCCAAGAGGAGATAAGAAAAAGAATGGAAAGAGGAATCCAAAGACACAGATCACTGGAAATAAAGCTAGAAAACTCAGTAAGAAGAAAGCAAAGCTAGAAAAACTGCAAGAGGTTCCAGTGAGGACTTCGCAGAAGGAAGGCTTGCAGAACTTGAACCTCGTTGGAGTGGCAGAGCAACGCAGATTGGCACTTCGCCATGGTGGAGAGATATGACCATTGGAGGTGTCCCGACCATTAGACCGACACTTTCAAATGGCTAGAAACACAGTTATTTCCGAAACGTTCGCCATTGGACCGTTGGGATCACGCCATAACAGATGGAATTTCATTGATTGAGGCGTTCCTACTCATGGAAGAATCCATTACAATGTTATCTATTTAACCTATCAAATGTCTTACCGTGGACACTTTTTCCAATTATGTTTATCCGAGCCTACAGAGAACTAGTTGCTTTCGTGCAGTGCTTATTGTAACCTCACCATCCATTATGCTACCTTGATTGTTTGTTCACCGACCCGAGATATCTGATCTCGAGCGTGTATGTCGGGTGACTTTAGTGCAGTAGATAAATCCATCGAAGATATTCTCATAGACCTCATGGCTAAGAAGGTCATGTCCGCAGAAGCATAAGCTTCATCAACAAGAGGAGTGCAAGCATCCTCATCGATTGCATGTCGATTTGGGCCCTCTCGAACTGCGACAGAGAAACGAACCAAGCATCGTGATGACTGGGCGAATGCGAAGCTCATCCCATCAATCATGCCCAACTACATCCTACCTCTGGCTGGCGTGGTGAGTCGTGACAGCGTCCCGAGGGAGTTCGACAACACATTGATCATTGCATACCTCCCAAAGGGGATACTCGCAGTAAGACTACAATTGGAGAGGATTCTGACGCTTACGATCAATGCCTTCAACTTGGGAGATCACAAAAACTATGGAATGCTCCCACCACACAAGTACTTGACCAAGACAACGGGGAAGAATTCGAAGATAATCCCCCAGCCTTGGACCATGGACATCACAAGATCGACCATCCTCAATGTAATGAAATTACCACACTTCGACATATGTTGGCCCTTGACCAAGTTTCGAGGGATCTGGTCAAGTTTGACCTATTTTTGGACTTCGATAAACTGTCGAAGGAGGAGCGCAAGACGAAGCGGAGATCATGGATCTCGACCCCTTTTTTGGGTCCTTTTTGGGTTTTTGGGATTATGTAACGGGTATAGGATGTCGGCCCATGGGTTTACCCATGTTTAGGCCTATTTTGTAATGTATAAATAGATGTCTAGGCTATGTAAGAGAGGAGAGAAAGAGATCTATGTGAAGTGAGGCTGATAAGTTAAGTGCTAAGTGCAAGTATGGTTTGTAGATTCTCCGTGCATACTGGGAGAGACTTGCAGAGCCAGGTGAAAGGTATTGTAACAGGCTGTGAAGTGCTTTGTGCTATAATGCAAGGAGGGAGGATCTAGCGAGGTGTGCAGATCTCCTATCCTAGGCGAAGTAGGGTTTTGAGACTCTGTGCTTGTAACCGATTGATTGAAGACAATAAATAAGAAAAGTTGGTGGAAGAAGCCCCAGGGTGGGGGTGAACCACGTAAACACTGTGTTGTTCCGCTTTGTGCTTGACTTGATGTGTTTATAACTTCTCTTTCTAAGTTATTTGATAGAGATAGATAAATCTGCTGATGCTTTGTGCTAATGATGTGTAGGAATGTTAGATATGAACTATATGAAGGTGCTTAGTGCTTGATTTGCTAGATATAACCTATCTGTTTATGATAAAGTTCTTAAATACATCAGATCTGAGTGAATGATGCAATGCTCTGTTCTATCTGCACAATATTTATTGGTTGAATATTGATGAACTGTTGATGCTAAAGTGCTCTGTTAAGTATTATAATCACATATCTGTGTCCCAGCTAAGGTTGCAGACACTTGAGTCCTGTAACCACCCCTGCCTCTACCTCGGGTGAGACTTCATCTACTTCACAGGTGTTGCCGAAAGGGTCGGTAGTTAGGGTTTTGTTGGTGTGTTGTTGTAGCGTTGACCCCTCGGTCTGCCCTTGTGCCAACATATGGTTCCATTGCCAGGACCTGAAACTGTGATTGCTAAGAACTGAAGAGAAGTTCTATGCGTAGATATACTACTGAAGTGCGTAGTATCGAACATGAAACTGTGATTGCTGGGAACTGAGAAAGAAGAAGCTTTGTGCAAAAATTCGACCCGAGGTTGTGAAATCTCTGTGCGTAGATCTGTTGTCCTAATACACAACATACTACTTGACCTGAGGAGCTCTGTACCAAGAAAAGAGGTCAGATCTGAAGAAAAGAGGTAAGATCTGTAAGCTCTATTCTCTGATACAGGTAAAAATAGTGAAAAGTTATAGATTTGAAGGCTTTGTGCTTTGTAGAAGTAAGATTAGTGGAAAATTTTGTTTCAAAAGTATGAATCTAGGTATGTTTGATAGATTCTATCCTAGCTTGAAAACTAGGGTATTAATAGATGAAAGAAGATTTGATATGAATAGATCTGATATGAATAGTGAAAAATATGTTATACCTATGCATAGAAAGAATGTTTGGACTAATAAGTATATGTAGGATCCTAGAAAGAATTTTTTGCAGGTTATCTACCATGATCCTAGTACGCAGTACAGGAAAGGCTGGGGATAATTTAAGAGAAAGAGAGGATTAACTCTTTGTTACAATTGCAGAATACTGGGACATCTTGCTAAGGAATGCCCTGGGAAAATATCTAGTTGTCTTTGTTGTAAAGCTATGGACCATGAAGTGTTGGATTTACCTAGAATGATTGCTAAGTTGGAAGGAATGAATTTGAATAAAGAAAACCCTAAGGTAGATCCATAAATAGAAGAACCCCAGAAAGAATCAGAGAAAGTATTGCTACAAATAAACGAAACCCTAAATGACCACCGACATGTCAGATTATTAGAGATATTTAAAGAAAAAGAATGCCTTGAAGCAAGAATAAGAGACTTTGACGTTGACTGTGTTATGGATGAGGAAACACATGTGAATATTATGATAGAAAGAAATTGGGAACTTTTAGGACAGCCTGCTATGACTCCTTCATTAGGAGTGTTGTAGGATAAATTGGTAAATGAGGACATAAACTAATCTCCTTAGATCCACCTGGATCTAGAACAAAACAAGACAGGACATGATGCTTTCCGTAAGTTACAATCATTGAATCTACTACCAAAGAAGGAATGAATGACATAACTTAATATATCGCTTCCTTATATCTCTATTGTCCCTGCTTCACTCATGTTCTCTTGTGAAATCAGATTTGAAATTACAAAAACCAACCAAAGTGAAAGAAACAATAGTAGATTCAATGAAAACCTAAACATGTGATCAAGGAGTCATGTAATAAAATGCTAATGCTTTTATGGGAAATAAACGTGCCACTATATTATATTAATAATAGGAAGAGAGATTACAACCGGATACCTTGATGTCATAAGGTTCCTTCCAACGATTCCTTGCTTCCCACACACTTCTTTCTCCAAGGATCCTGAGACCATGGATCTGATAGCTACTCACAATCTATCTTGATAAAGCAAAGATCAAAGCCAACATAGGCATAAAAACTCCAAGCTACAAAACTCAATAACAATCCAATCTAAATTTCTCCATGAGAGTTCCTGTCCTATTATAAGCTGAAGAGGATAAGGTGAGGAGGTTAGGATGATCCCACTAAATCATGAAAGCGAGTAAGATCTAAACCGTTCGGAGGCCACCTCACCATATAATCTTCTCCTTCTAGAAGCATCGAGAAAATGCTCGTTTTTCCCACGTACGAAGGCCAACACACCCTAGCTATAATGTAGCCTGCAGAAACTCCGTGACCTAGCTATAGTGCAACCTGCGAAAATCAGGCAATTCCACACCATGCATATAGAGCATCCTGTGGAAATCCTCCAAAATAGGGTTTTTACATAGGAAAACACAACTTCTTCTCTTAGGAAAAGTTCTTCTTCCTTCTTTCTTTAGGAATCCAGGCCACTGACCCCTTTGAAGGAAACAAATAGGTTTACATAATTAACGGTCATAAGGGTGAAGAAAATAATGTGTAACAAGGAGGAATAGGGTTATCAAGAGGAAAGCTGAGAAATCTATGTGGAAGGCTCGCTTAGATACCTATGACTTCCAATGGAACTTCGACAGAAGAAAATTTTGAGATTATTAAATTTATCAAGGACAGCGCCCCATTTATGATGTTGTTAGGAAAACCTTGTATTGACAGAGATCGAGCTAGATGGAAGAAAGAAGAAGAAGTTTTGGAGCTGAAGAAGCAAGAATTAAAAGAATTCATGACTAGAAGGATCGCACACTTGATTGAAGAATAACAAAACAAATCGATGCTATTTAACACTAGAGACTTGGATGTTGAAGTTGCAAAAACACTAGAGGATCCATAGAATATTGAAGTACCTATCCCAGACAAAGAAGAAGTATTATCTGAGAACCCTAGGGAAGAATCTCAACAACGCAAAGTGACTAGGTCAAAAGAAGACAAAAATCATAATGGAAAAAGGAATACTGAGACAAAGCTCACTGGAAAGAAGGCTAGAAAGTTAAGTAAGAAGAGAGCCAAGATTGATAAGTTGCAGAAGGCTCTAGAGGGAACCTCGCAGAAAGAAAATTTGTAAAATTGGAGCTTCGCCAGGATATCAGAACAACAACACATGGCACTTTGCCATGGCAAAGCAATATAGACATTGGGGACATTATAACTATTAGATCAATGCTCCGATTGGATAGAAATCCATTTATGGCCAGCTAGCTTGCCATCCGACCATTGGGACCGTGCCATAACGGACAAAACAAAGTTAATGAATCCTTTATACCCGTTGCAAGCGACCCGTCGTTGAGTTACCTATTTATCCCACTGTGCCACACATCGAGAACACTTTTTCCAATTGAAAAATTTAGCCCGCAAACTAAGTTGAGTTCATACAGTGATCATTGTGCTTCTTCTCTCTATCTCGTTACTGTGTCTAAGCTACCCCCCAAACCTGATATTGTTAACCCTTAGTGTGTATGTCGGACGAATTGAGCGCTACAGAAAAAGTTGTTGAGGAAGTTTTGATCAACCTCATGACTGGAAGAGTCATGTCGATGCCTACATGTATACAAGCATCATCCATGAGAGGATTGCTAGCCTCTCCATCCACTGCTCGCGGAGTAGGACCTTCCCGACCGTCTGATAAGAAGCGAACTAGGAATAGGGATGACTTAGCGAATGCTAAACTGATCCCGACTATCTTACCCAACTATATACCACCTTTAAGCGGTGCTGTAAACCGCGGCAGTGTACCTAGAGATTTTGAGTACACCTTGGTCACTGCGTACCTCCCGAAGGGGATACATGTAGTGCGAGCAGACCAAGATAAGATCGCAGCATTGAAGTTTAGTGACTTCAACCTCAGAGATTGAAAATTCTACAACATGTTAGCCCCACATAAGTATCCGACTAGAACAAAAGTGAAAAACTCAAAGGTAATTCCCCAAGCATGGACCCATAACCTCATGCAGTCCACCCTACTCAGTGTCATGAAAATTCCCCACTTTGGAAGACACCAAGAGGTGAATTCATGTGTCAATCTATTTCTGTCTTGTTACCATGGCAGATACTTGTGGCTAAACCTTTGTATCACAGTTGATCTAACCTTAAACAATCAGATCACGGGTTTGATTATGCAAGGACCCGACCACAGGTTTTCTATCTTGAAAAAGCAATGGAACATGCTCTCGCACAAAGGATCAAGGACACATACAATGATGTCGAGAAGAGCACGCGAGGATACAAGGTAGCCTCTATTCAGAATGGCGCAGTGTGCCTCACCTGTTAGATGATTGCAGGGAAGTTAGTACGCAAGAACCGACCCACCCAAGAGACTGGTTTTGTAGTTGACCTCGCAGGGAAGTGTGCGGAGGAAATACAAATGAATTGGGCAAAGTACCTAGTGAACCAATTGGAACTTGACTGCAGAGAAGTGCAAGATCAGGGATATGAATTCCATTTCAGTTGGCTCTTGATCATGATCACTTTCATCGCTTGGGAGATGCTGAAAGGTGCGACCTTCCCGTACATCTAGCCTTTTTAACTATTGGCCACGAAGTTCAGTAAATTGTGGTACTCAAGTGACATGAATAAGCAATGGCAGTCAAATTCCATGTTCCAGACATACTACAATTAGTTGAATATATCCATATAGTCTGAGCCTCGCATGGCACCAAACACTATACACCGATTTAGGCCTTTGATGAAGTTCAACGCTGATCGACATTTCATTTATATCACAATGCGAGCCGACAAGCACAAGCAACAACTTCAATCCTACTATAAGCTGACAGAGGAGGACTTAGAGAAGATTACTAAGGAATGGTCCGCTGACCTCGTCATTCCAGCATACCCCGTGAAGATATCCGACATCGATAGCCCAGAAGCTGTGCAGGATACACCTGGACCTAGCAAAACAAAGAAGACTGACGAAGTATAAGATTTAAGCAGTGCCTCGGTGAAGACTGCTTCCATGTCACCAGAGCAAGGAGGTGATAGTGAAGAGATAGATGGCACAGAAGCTGAACAAAGGAAAGGTGAAGTAACACCACCCAGAGATGAGGAGGACCCCTCGAAGAAAAGGAAGGTTTCCCCCCCGAAACCTTCCTCCTGGAAGAGATCAAAATCCCCTATAAATGAGATGCAGACCGTCCTCACCTCTGACGATTTCAATTTCATCATAACAACCCTGAACGATTCTTCACTTGAGATAGTAGAGAAGCAAGAAGCTAAGAAGGAGGAGATGTAAAATAGAATTGAGGTTGAACTCCAAGGGGTGCAGCATGCACTATAATCTAGCCACACAGTCTCCACTGCACCTCTGCCACTGGGAACACTAGAACCAGAAGATGAGCCAACCCAACTCCACCAACTCGCTGATATAGTTGAAGCTCCCCTTTGATGAGCACAAGAGGAAACAACGCAAGCCACACAAGCTTTGGTACAAGTACATGGAGTACTTGTAGAACAATGTCGAGATGCCAAATAGGAAAATAGTGCTATCCAAGAAAAGTTCGATGAAGAAAAGGCACAACTACAACAAGGCAAGGAACAATTTCTCGTCGAGCAACTCGAAGTGAAGGAAGTGGTCAACAGAGCACTGTGCTCTGTGACTGTTGTAGAAGTAAATTTAGAGCATCAAATCACGAAGCAAGTAGTGCAACTTGAAGAAGTGATCCAACAATTGCAACAACACATCACAGACCTAGAACTACACACTATGGACGAGACCCCACAGGAGGTAAAGGACTAAAGAGAAGCAACTGCAGGCACTGGAGTCCCAACTCCAAGAAGCGAAGTACCAAGCCGAAAAGATACAGGCGCAACTGAAGTCCCTGTCAGCGCTGGAAAGAGTGAACCACTCCCAAGAGCAACACACTACACAACAACAAATGCATACTATCTAGAGTGGAGTTATGGAGATAACTCAGAAACTCCATCCTATGCAAGATAAGGCCTATCAATTGTTTACAGAGGTAGAAGGTGAAGGAGAAGAACAGAAGCAGGTTAGCACTGCAACAAAACAATGCCTGGAAGGACCTGTGAATGATGCAGTCATTCACGAGTTTGCTGAACAAGAGATTGTAGCACAACATCAAGTCGAAGCAGTTCGAGCCAAGATCGAAGTGTTCGAAGGAGAACTTCCTACATCAGAGTGACTCGGAATGAGTCACAGGTGAGTGTTGGGGGCCTGTTGGCCCTTGACCAAGTTTTGAGGGATCTGGTCAAGTTTGACCTATTTTCGGACTTCGACAACCTATCGAAGGAGGAGCGCAAGACAAAGTGGAGATCACGGATCTCAACCCCTTTTTTGGGTCCTTTTTGGGTTTTTGGGATTATGTAACGGGCATGAGATGTCGACCCATGGGTTTACCCATGTTTAGGCCTATTTTGTAATGTATAAATAGATGTCTAGGCTATGTAAGAGAGGAGAGAAAGGGATCTATGTGATGTGAGGCTGATAAGATAAGTGTTAAGTGAAAGTATGGTTTGTAGATGCTCCGTGCATACTGGAAGAGACTTGTAGAGCTAGGTGCAAGGTATTGTAATATGCTGTGAAGTGCTTTGTGATATAATGCAAGGAAGGAGGATCTAGTGAGGTGTGCAGATCTCCTGTCCTAGGCGAAGTAGGGTTTTGAGGCTCCGTGCTTGTAACTGATTGATTGAAGACAATAAAGAAGAAGAGTTGGTGGACATAGCCCCAGGGTGGGGGTGAACCATGTAAACATTGTGTTGTTCCACTTTGTGCTTGACTTGATGTGTTTATAACTTCTCTTGTTAAGTGCTTTGATAGAGATAGATAAATCTGCTGATGCTTTGTGCTAATGATGTGTAAGAATGTTAGATTTGACCTATATGAAGGTGCTTAGTGCTTGATATGCTAGATATAGCCTGTCTGTTTATGATAAAGTTCTTAAATACATCAGATCTGAGTGAATGATGTAATGCTCTGTTCTATATGCACAATTGTTATTGGTTGAATATTGATGAACTGTTGATGCTAAAGTTCTCTGTTAAGTATTATAATCACAGATATGTGTCCCACCTAAGGTTGCAGACACTTGAGTCCTGCAACCACCTCTGTCTCTACCTTGGGTGAGACTTCATATACTTCGTAGGTGTTACCAAAAGGGTCGGTAGTTAGGGTTTTTTTGGTGCGCTGTTGTAGCGTTGAACCCTGGGTCTGCCCCTGTGCCAACAACATACATCAAGAGGTTAACATGTGCATTAAACTCCCGTTGTCGCGCTTCCATGGCAGTTACTTATGGTTGGACAAGTGCATCATAGTAGATCCGATGCTGATCCATCATATCATTGGATTGAGCATGCAAGGACTAGACCCACATAACTTTTACCCAGGGAAGGCTGCAGATCACGCCATGACACAGACAATAAAAGAAACCTATGGCGATGTGGAGAAGGGGAAGTGGGGCTATAAGATAGCCTCCATCGAGAATGGTGTAGTGTGCCTAGCTTGCCAGTTGATCATTGGTAATCTTGTTAGGAAGAATATGCCAATGCAGGTCACGGGGTTTGTCGTCGACCTCACAGGAAAATGCGTTGAAGGGCTGCAAATGAATTGGGCAAGCTACCTCGTCAACCAGTTAGAGAAATACTGTCACAAAGCTTAGGATCAGTGCTATGAGCTTCATTTTAGTTGGCTACTGATTCTTATTGCCTTCATTGCTTAGGAGATGGCAGGAGGACTGACCTTCCCTGAAATTGAGCCATCCGAACCACTAGCTACAAATTTCACTACGCTATGGTATTTGAGTGACATGGTGAAGCAATGGCAGTCAAATGCGGTGTTCAAAACCTATTATTTACGGTTGAAGAGGGCCATTGAATCCTTCCCTCGCATGACGTTGAACACTCTGCACAAGTTCAGGACACTTTCCAAGTTCCACGCAGACAAACACTTCATCTATATCACTGCACGCGAATAAAAACACAAAGAAGAGCTCCAGTCCTATTAAAAATTCACAGAGGAGGACATGGAAGAAATAAAAAAGGAATGGCCTACAAAATTCCTTGTACCAGTTGACCAGGAATAACTCTCCAACCCCGAACTCATCGAAAGCCCTATGGTCACTCACGAAGAATATGATGCACCGAACAACAACATGAAGAAATAGAAGGAAGAGGTATAGGAATTGAGCAGTGCATCAAAGGAAACTACACCAGATTCACCTAAAGGGGGAGGAGGTGATGAAGTAGACAAACAAGAGGATGAAGGGGAAGAAAACAAACAAGAACATGATGAAGTAACACTGCCTAAAGATCCCCTAACAGAGATAGAAACATCCAACAAATGAAAGGGTTCGTCGACGAAACCTTCATCGCGGAAGAAGTCAAAAGCTAATAAACCTCCATTCCACACTGTGCTCACGGTGGATGACATTGACCTTATCATTTCTGCTGTATCAGATATCTCAGAGGACATCTTGCAGTGAAGCAAAGCCAAACATGAGACAATGTTTGATAGGATTGAGGCGAAACTCAAAGGGGTACAATAGGCTCTTTACTTGAGCCACATAGTGCCTACTGCACCGTTGTCAGCAGGGGACATAAAAGTAGGAGATGAGCTTGCCCAACTACACTGACTAGCAGACTCGACAGAGGCTCGCCTTCGTCGTGTCCATGAGGAAAAAGAACAAGCCACAGAGGCCCTGGAGCAAGAAAAGGAGGAAGCCATAGAGAAATTTTGGGTTGCGCAATAAGAAAAAGATGACCTCCAGGTGAAGTTTGTAGAGGATAGAGCGTAGATATAGAAGGAGAAAGAACAACTACTCGCGTAGCAGATGGGAGTTAAAGAAGCAGTCACTAGAGCACTTCGCTATGTGACGGGCCTAGCATAGATGGAAGAAGAAACCGCTGAAAGCCAGGTAGGGAATCGCGTTGAAGCCATTCAACAACTCCAAGCACAAATAGAAGAACTAGAACTACAAGTCGTACCAAGCACTCTGTAGGAAGTGCGATATTAGAGAGAGGAAACTGCCAGGAGCGCAGTTGAGAGAATCAAGGATTTGGCCTTGGAATGCAAGCAACTCAGCAGTCGAAGTGTGCAGACATATGAGCGCCTTGTAGAGGACCCATAAATAAGGACATTGGAGTCACAGCGCTAGGAGGCAAAGCAACATGCAACAATAGTGCAAGCACAGTTGAAGCTACTGTCACCGATCGAGAGGATGAAAAGGTCACAGGAACAATGCACAGTTCAAAAACAGGTCCATGCCATCCAGAGTAAAGTCATGGAAGTGACCCAGAGACTCCAACCAGTATAGGATGAAGCTTTCACACTTTTTGAGGAGATTGAAGGACAAGGTGCACAACTAGAACAAGTACTCACCACAGTAGAACAACGCTTGGAAGGACTAGTGACTGAGAAAGTTATTCAAGAGTTTTTCGAGCAAGAGGCTCCGGTGAAGCAACATGTTGAGGCAGATCGAGCTAAGATCGAGGGCTTCGAGGTAGAGTTATCCAGATCATAGTGACTTAGGATGAGTCACAGGTGAGTGTTGGGGGCCTGTTGGCCCTTGACCAGGTTTTTTGGAAACGCTGGTCATGTTTGACCAATTTTGGGGACTTTGACAGGCTAGTCGAAGATGAAGCAGAGATCGCGGGATATTGCACCATTTTTTGGGCCTTTTTGGGTTTAGGGTTTCTGTAACGGGTATGGGATGTCATCCAATGGGTCTTACCCATGCTTAGGCCCCTTTTGTATTTTATAAATAGATATCTAGGCGATGTAAGAAACACACTAGATCTAAGAGGTATGCAATGCTAAGTGCTATATTGTGCTAAGTGCAAGTGATGTAAGCGGTTGGATCTATGTGATTGAGTTAGCTCTGTGCACATTGTGTATTGAGAACTTGCAGGGCTAAGTTCAAGTGATGTAAGTGGTTGGATCTATGTGATTGGGTTAGCTCTGTGTATATTGTGTATTGAGAACTTGCAGGGCTAAGTGTAAGTGATTGTAAGAACGGCTCTGTGCTGTGCCAAGCTCAGGGAAGGAGGATCTGGTGAGGTGCACGCAAATCTCCTATCATATGCGGAGTTGGTTTCGAGGCTCTATGCATGTAAGGATATTGACAGAAGATAATAAAGAAGACAAAGAGTTGGTGGACGTAGCCCCACGCTGGGGGTGAACCACGTATATCCTGTGTTATGATTGCTTTTGTGTGATTGATGTGATTTATTCTTAGTGCTGTCATATTTATGTATGTTTGATGCATATGATATAGTAGCTTAGTGTTTAGTAATGTGAATGAATGCTAGATCTTCTTTATTTCTATGTGCTAAGTGCCTGGGTGTGTTAGATCTTGTTGAATACTGCGTTGTTTTGTAATTAGGGTTTTACTTGCAATGTGAATAAGGGTTAAATGCTAATGAATGTTAACTACTAAATTCTCTGTTAAGTATTGTAATCACAGATCTGTATCCCAGCTAGGTTGCAAACACTTGAGTCCTGCAACCCCCCCTACCTCTACCTCGGGTGAGACTTCATCTGCTTCGCAGGTGTTGCCGAAAGGGTCGGTAGTTAGGGTTTTGTTGGTGCGTTGTTGTAGAGTTGAACTCTGAGTCTACCCCTGTGCAAACAAGAACCTCTCCAAGAATTGGAGGGAGAGTATTCGAGGAGAGTAAAACTCTCTCTTGTTTAGAAGGTACCTGGCTAGAAATGTTAATGACATGGTGAAGAGATGTCTCAATCCTTAAAAAAAGGGTGGGGTCAGGTGATGATTGCATTGACATGACTATAATTTCAATCAAAGGAGAAATAAAGTGTTGGGAAACCAAAGACGACTCAGAAGCCAAAGGGCCCCTAGGCAAGGACCACGCTTCTTGTACTACAATAGTAGCAGGGCACACACGAGTAAGGTGATATCCTTTGCAAAGCCTACAAAGGAACTTGGGATTACGTCTTACACGTTTATGTTTCTCAATTGTATTAATTCCCCCAGTGTCATTCCCAATGGCTAGCGACATGCTCTCAGTGTATCTGGAAGAGGCTGGTGATTCATCCCCCACATGATGTATAGAGGTTGGCGATGAGTCTCCAACAAGGCTGTCCAGAGTTGGAGATGTGATGTCGGTATGACTCATGGTGACTAGAATTGTGCCCCCAACATGACTTGCAACAACTGGTTGATGGTCTTCAACATGGCTTGTAGAGGTTGTTGACCAATCCCCAACATGACTAGTAGAGGTTTTTGATGGAACTCTAGTATGACTTGTAGTGACTCGACTAGTGGCGGCGGTTAGTTGTGGCATTTGAGACCAAGGTCTTGGGAAAGACTAGTTTTGAGAAATTGTAGGCCAGGAAGGATTTTGGTCTACACCCTGTCCCTGTCTGGAAAGGTAGTATCCTCGACCAAATTGATCCATAGAGGTTTGTACATGCATCACCATCGAAGCAAATGTATGCGAAGAGAAAAAGGTGTGACAAGTGTTATTCGGGTGAGGATATATATTGCCCCCATACGAAGGGGTTATGTGAAGGGGGTAGCCCATACCATAAAACTGATTCCCTTCATATGAAATACTAGAGGACAGATGGGGATCCTCCATGGGAAGAGTGTGCATAGGAACTGGCATGGAAGACGAAGGATACACTAATGGGGTGTAATAAGTAGAATAACCACCCATTTGAGCACTTGCTCCTAGAAGGATGAAGACATGATTGGATCTGTAAGAAGGGTGATTCCAACCTCCCACAGTGAGATTTGGTTGAGGGATATGAATCCTATCAAATGAAGACATATACAGTGGAGCCATTGTGCCCCCAGATCCAAAACCAGGATTCATATAAGTGTTAGGTGGAAATATTGTCGTTTAATTCCATTGTAGTATTTGCCCAACTATTTAATTTGTCAATCTGAGGTTTGTAGGCTTACGAAGCACACACACTATATATGCAGGACTGAAGTAGAAGTAATCTAATCTAAATTGCTGAAATAAAACTATTCAAGAAAAACATCGAAATTGCATAAGGGAAAAACAATACAACATGTGAAGAGTTGAACGACAAAAGACATATGTGAGCTCATGCCATATATCAATCTCAAATTATATTACAAGAGTAATGAAAAAGCATGAAAGAATAACAATGAAATAATCAAAGCTAAGAATCCCCTTATCCTAATTACAAGACATAATTATGAATTACATGATCAATTATGAATAACATGACGTCTCACCCCCCTTCATGAAGAGAGAGAACTCTCTTATATACATGAAAGTCTTGAAGAGTGTCATAATTACAGATCCACTATTCTCTCAACTTATTCCTTCAAATCCTCCACTC
>SNQJ01S0058820.1:42922-74772 GCA_010110895.2 Picea sitchensis | reverse complement strand
AACTGAAACGCCAACCGATTGGAAATCATGAGTCCATTTCACTAACGGATTTGTAACTGGAAAGTTAATCTGTGAGAAAGAACAGTAACCCTCTGATCACAGTCAAGTTTTATCCGCACCGTTGGATGACCTTTATTATTCTTTCCCTTTTAAAATGGGTTTCGACATTCCTTATGTTCAATGTTGTTTTCACTTACAAATCCCGATTCACAAAATTCCGTAAAGTGGTCAGATCAATGATCCAGATCATAAGCAAATCTGACGATTCAGATTAAGTCGGGAATTCACTCATCGCGAAATCGACATTCTTGACGTTCATTGTTTTTGTCACTTACAAATCTCGATCCCCGAAACTCCGTGAGATGTCAGATCAACGGTCCGGATCATTTCTTGATCTGACGGTCCAGATTCAATCGCGATTTCACATATCGTGAAATCGACATTCTTGATGCATTGAGTTCTTTTCCTCTTGAATTCGCGATCCCTGAAACTCCGATAAGAAGTTAAATCAACGGTCCAGATCTGATATTTATTCAGCGGCTGTGATTAAATCGCGAAATCACATATCGCAATTTCAGGGTTCTTATTGTCAAATGTTTTTGATATTTCAAAGTCTCGATCCCCGATACTCCATGAAGAAAATCAATGGTCCAGATCTCATTCTCGATTCAATGGCTGCGATTGAATCACGATATCACATATCACGAAATCGGGGTTCTTGATGTCAAATGTTTTTGATATTTCAAAGTCTCGATCCCCGATACTCCATGAAGAAAATCAACAGTCCAGATCTCATTCTCGATTCAATGGATGCGATTGAATCGCGATATCGCATATCGCGAAATCGGGGTTCTTTATTTCAAGTGTTCTTTTCACTTCAATGTCCCGATCCCCGATACTGACTGGAATTAACGGTCCAGATCAAATCTTGACTTGACGGCTCAAATTTCATCGCGATTTTGCATATTGTGATTACACCCACTTCTCCTTGTACTTTAAAGAGCGTGCAGGTTATCCTTGATCCGACGATGGTTAGGCCTTGCGCTCGGATCTAACGACTGAGCTCTATCCTCCTCTTCAGTGTGCTCATCTTTTCTTCATTCAGATCTGATGACCCTCGTTCTTTCGGGAAATTTGAATGGAATCCAACAGTTACTGACTCTTCTCCTCCCGATTATTGTTGCGCTGCTATTCATTGTTGTTGTACTCAAGACATCACCACAACCACAACTGTACTTGCCATCAATGACAAGTATACACTACCTATAAATATGCTAACAATCCTCTGTACATTCTTCATGCCATTCACTGTCTGTTACATATTTACCAACATGATTTGGGTTTCTGGGCAAGTTTCCTATTTTGTTTATTAAAACTTCCCAACTTCCCCCTCACTAGCTCCCACTCATGGTATCATGATCAGTACTGCAAGGATTCCCTCTTAGTCAATTGTCTGGTGTTTTTATTAGCATAAACAAAATTAAATTCTTTACCAATAAGGGTGCATGAAGTCTTAAACATAATTATAGGCTTGAAGGAAAACAAGGTATCCAAATCAATTTGTTTAAGATCTGGAAACAATTTTTTTTTGTGAATTATATGCATCCCCTTCTCACTCATGTGTCCAAGCCTATGATGCCAAAATACTGTATCCACTCTTGTAGAAGCTAAAGATATAGAAGAGTCAATATTACCAATACATAAATACAATGTACCTACCTTCTCTCATTTTTCTATCACCAATGATCCTTTGGTGATCTTCCACACCTTATCTATAAATATGGATATACAAAATTCACTTTCCAACTTCCCTGTTGAAATTATATTTTTGCTTAGATCTAGAACATGTCTTACCTCTTTCAACAACCGTTTGTTTCCATTCCTTTGCTTTATTTTTACCTTTCCCATTCAAACATTTTTGCATGGTGCATCATCATCCAAATGAACCTATCCAAAATCACCTTGAAAATAATATAGAAAATGTTTCCTATGGGGTGTGGCATGAAATGAAGCCCCTGAATCTACTACCCAAGACTCATAAATATTATCTACAGAAAGAATCAAAGCATCTTGCAACACATCACCTGTTACATTTGCTTCCTGACTTTTCTCATGTTGTCCTGACATCTCTTTGTTTCTTTGGAGATATACAGTCTTTCTTCAAATGTCCTTTCTTCCCACAATTCCAACACTCTATATTTCCAAGTATGGATTTGGATCTACCCTTCCTAGAATTCCTAGTGTTCCCTGAGCCCTTTCCTCTATCCTTTTTCTTCCCCTGTTATCCATGTTTAACAGATTACCTGATGTCTCACCTGTGATTTTCCGTCGCATTTCCTCACTAAGGATAACACCAACAACATCATCAAATTTTAAAATGTTTGAACCAGAGACATAGTTACTTACAACCATGACCAAGTTGTTCCATCTTTCTGGTAATGAGCACAAGATTAGAAGATCCCTGACCTCATCATCAAAGTCCACTTTTACAGAACTTAGTTGATAAGTAACCGTATTAAATTCATTTAAATGATATGCAATAGACCCACCTTCTGACATCTTCATTTTAAATAATCTCTGCATTAGAAATACCTTATTGGACGCCGAGGGTTTTTCATATAGTTTAGCTAATTCTTCCATCAACTCCTTCATTGTCTTTTCTTTCGAAATATTGAAATCCACCGATGCTTCTAGGCTCAGCCATATCATTTCTAGTGCCTTTCTGTCAAGAACCTCCCATTCTTTGTCCTTCATGGCCGTCGAATTATTTTCTATTCCACCCAATGGTAGGAATATATCCTTCTGATATAAAAAATGTTCCATCTGCATCTTCCATAAATGGTAGTTTTGGCTGTTAAATTTATCGAACCTAAACTTTCCATCTTCCGCCATTGCTCCCACTTGAACCAGGAACCCTCTTTTTGTGCGAGTTAACTTTCACTCTGATACCAGTTGTTAGAAAACCAGGATCACAGAGAAATAAAATAAAACAAATGCGGAAATAAAATAAAAAAAGATACACAATAAAATAGAGACACAAATATACATGGTTCCCCTAATTTGGGCTACGTCCACCATAGAAATTGTCAGGTCCTTCCTTTATTATTATCCAAAAAATGAAGGGACACAACCTACACCACACCCATTGTAACTTATTCTTCTTTCTCTCATAGTATCCTCACTCAGAATACAATATTTACAATGATACAAAGCCACAATACATTTCCCTCATAAAAAAGTGTTTCCTTCTAGGGAAAAAAACCCTAACATAACTTCTACCATTAGATCTGCAACCTTATAATGAACAGTCCATATTTACTATGAAATTACAATATACATTTACAACGAATTTGTTCCTTCTGGGGCTTCGACCCCAAACCCCCATCGGGGTCTTGCTTGCCCCTAGATGCCCCAACCGAGGGGATAGTCCCCCCGAACCCCATAGGGGGGGTAATCCTCCCTGCACTTCCTCGCATGGAGGAGTGTACATTATTCTGGGGTGTAAAGTATTCATGGGGTATAAACACAACTGAAAACAAATACCTCTGAATCAGGAAGATAATCAGGCTCCACAACCAACACAAAAGTCTATTGTAGGTTATGTTTTCAGCCTTGGTTTAGGAACTGTCACTAGGGCCTATAAGAAATAACATGATATTTCACTTTCTTTAGTGGAAGCAGAGTACCGAGCAATGGCAAATGCAATTCAGAAATCCTTGTGGCTTCAACAGATCCTTTTAGAGTTTGGATTCCAACAACAACATTCAACCAGCCTTTGGTGTGACAATCAAAGTTCCATCAAGCTCGCCAAAGACCCAGTTCAACATCAACACAACAAACACATCGAGCTACACATGCACTTCATTATAAATATCATTCATGATCAAGTTATTGAAGTGCTCTTTTTCCATACAGAAGATAAAGTTGCAGACATTTTCACAAAGTCTCTTACATAAGCGAAGTTTTCCAAAATTCGATCTATGTTAGGTGTTTAATAAGTTGTCATTAAGGGGGGATAGGTTCTATTGTCTCATTTATTCTACTATTGTGTCACTATTTCAAATCCTTCAATCCTATCCCAAGTTTTTCTTAAAGGGGGATGTTAGGATATTTAGACACTTAGGAGTTAGTTAAGATATACTTGGTCTAATGTGTGAATGGGTAAAAGTGTTTTTCTTAGTGTCTTTCATTAGTATGTATTATTATTTATTTGTAGTTAGGAATTCTGATAGTCATGATATTTTCCCGACATAGAGTGATCTGACGGTTCATATTCTCCTCAATCTTAACAGCTACATTGATTTGTGGCTTAACACCCGATTGGTCCATGATTTATATTTAAAGAGAATGGAGGGTCATTTTCCGATGATCGATTGTGAGAAACTCTCTTGTAAATATATCTATAATATTTTTCTTTTTCATTAATAAATTTCTCCAATTGGCCACGTAACACGTTGGCTAGGGTCATGGATGTTTCCCTGTAGGGGTTTTACCATGTCAAAATATCGGTGTGTTGATCTTTGGTCTAGTTGTGTGAGTGGTTACGAAAGGTGTTCATCCTCTATTGGAATACTGTGTTTTCGAACAAAAAATGTTAAAATTTTTCATGGTTTCCTCGGTTTAACGAGCTATTATCACAATTTTGTTCTAAATTACAAAAAAATTGTGGCTCCTCTCACAACTCTCCTCTCACCAATCCTTTCAAGCCTTGAAAGAAGCTATGTGCACTACTCCTGTAATGACCCTATCTGACATAACCAAGACCTTTGTTCTAGAAAGTGATGCATCCATGAGAGGAATTAAGGAATTCCTCATGCAATATGGATGACCTTTGGCTTTCACCAACAAACAATTTTCAGATTGACATCTAAGACAATCAATTTCTGAAAAGGCAATGTTGGCTATTTTTCATGCAGTGTATCTCTGGAGCACTTATCTATTGGGAAAATGATTTCAAATTAAAATGGATCATCAAAGCCTCAAGTACTTCTTGGAACAACAGATTTCATCCCCGTACCAACAAAAATGGGTGACCAAGTTGTTTGGATATGATTATGAGATTCTTTACAAGAAGGGAAAAGAAAATGTGGTTCCTGATGCTCTTTCCCATAAATATGAATAAGAAGGGTCCCTCTTTTCCCTCTCATTCATTGTAGAAGACTGGCTTTAGGTAGTTCGAAAGGAATGGTTTTAAGACCCCAAAATTTACATCTTCATTCAAAAAATTTAAGCAAATAGTTGGCCCTTAAACCCAAGGTTCTCTTTGAGTTTCATGCTTCACCTACAAGATGCCATTCAAGTTTTACCAAAACTTATGAAAGGGTAAAACAATCTTTCTTTTGGGATGATATGAAAAATGACATCCACACATTTGTGGACAAATGTGATACATGCCAATGTAATAAGGGAGGGACTGTCAAAATTCTAGGTACACGCCAACCCCTTCCGCTTCCACCTACTATTTGGATGGATATTTCCATGGATTTCATTATTGTCTTGCCCAAATAAGGAAATAAGTCCGTCATCATGGTGGTAGCGGATCGTATTTCCAAATATCCTTATTTCTATGATCTTCAACACTCGTTCACAACATCCATAGTGGATAAACATTTTGATGGATAATATCTTCAAACTCCATGGAATGCCTCATTCTATTGTTTCTGACCATGATCCCACTTTTACTAGTAATTTCTGGCAAGAGCTATTCAGGCTCAAGGGAAATCAATTGCATATCAACACAACTTATCATCCCCATACTAATGGCCAAACAAAAGTGGTCAACAAGTGTTTGGAAACAAATTTGAGGTGTTTTTCATATGACAGAAAACATCAATGGGTTCAGTGGTTACCCCTCACCAAATGGTGGTACAACACCTCTTATCATACTTCCACTTGCATGACTCATTTTGAATTAGTCTACGTACAGAAGACACCATCGGTTCTCCCATACATATCGAGGTCAAAAAAGTTCAAGAAGTTGACCACAATATTACCGTCTGCATGAACATTCTCCATACTCTCAAAGACAATTTGGCAATGGCTCAAAATCACATGAAGCAAAAGGAAGATCAAGGTCATTATGAACGTCAATTTGCTTAATGGGATCAAGTGTTTCTCCTCCTCCAACCATACAAGAAGACATCACTCAAATCCCAACAATGTTAGAAAATTGCACCAAAATTTTATGGTCCTTACACTATTATCAAACGCGTGGGGTCAGTGACCTATTGATTATCTTTTCCTAGTCATTCCAAGATACATCCTATTTGTCATGTCTCATGCTTGAGGAAAGTGAATGGCACCAAATTCCACACCCAGACCAACCTACCATAGTTGGATGAAGAAGGTTCCATTTTTTTTGTAGCCAGAAGTCATATTAGACCAGAGAGAGCATCTTCTATGTCAATGCACGATCAAGGGAGTTTTGGTTCACTAGAGGATACACAACCAGAATATTCCATTTGGGATATGACTACCATTCCGCAACAGTTTCCTCATATTAATCCTTGAAAAAAATTCTCTTTTTTAAGTGGGAATGCATGTTAGGGACCTAACCCCTCATGTAGATAGAATAATACATTTTCCATGTAATAAAGGTCAACATTAGTTAATAAGGCCTAAATGTATTTTCCATGTAACAAAGTCTGACATTAGTTAGTAAGGCCTATTTAATAAATGTGAACAAGTCAATGTAAGAAGGCCTAATAGAAGCTTCCTCTTATAGAAAGATATTCCTCTAGAATTTTCTTTAGAAGATAGAATTAGTATAAATAAGAGTAGGAGGCATGAGAAAGATTGTATTGAGAATTATTGTAATAAATCTATGCTATGCTAGAAGTCTCCCCCTAAGAGAGGCAAGTGAGCATTACTTTCTTTGAATAAAGATATTATTTCTGGTGTTGCTCTTATCATATTTTGGAGTTCCATTGATATCTATTGAATATTCTAGTTTTTTCATATTATATTATATCTGGTACCTTACAGATGAAGTGGGTCAACAATAAAGGGATTCAAATTTTTATGGATTTGGATGTACACCATTGCGAGCAATAATAAAACACAAATCATGAATGAAAGTTTGTCTAGAGAATGGAGATATCATGTCATCCAAACACACCACTATAAATTTTCCCAAATGTAGTGTTGGAACACATATATATTTCTAAACTTTAGACTTTAAATAGATTTCATTCTCGTTTAAATAAAAACAACACGTGCTTGATTCTCACTGTTGATGAAGTCTTCTATTCAATAAAATGATCCTAATCTCTCAGAAGTTATGGAGCTGCCTACTCTTTAAAGACTCAAATCACTAAAGAATACTTCGAAGTTTCATACTTCAGGAATTTTAACATGCCTCACCTTCAAAGTCCCGATATGTGAAAAGCGTTCGATCCTAGTCACCATATACACGTATACCTCCCAAAGCTTTAACACGTCACTACGGGAAGTGACCCTTCGGGAAAATGACAGAAGATCTAACTTGTAAATCTACGAAATGCGAAGTCCCAAAATATTAAACCTTGGTTAATTAAACTAATCTCGATTAAGGGTAATTAATATCTTCGCACACTTGGAGTTTGGGTGTTCACCATCCATCGCATTCTAAATTCATGAAACTCGAACTCTTGAAATGTCTTAAACATTAAACAGAGTTAATTAAAGATTAAAGACAATTAACGAGTAATTAATCACTTCGTAGTTTCGAACATTGGGAATCATATATCAAGATGTTATCAGATACCCTGAGGTCCAAAGGTCCGAAAAGAGTTAAGGTTAAACATGATTAATTAATAGGTTAAATATCATTTATCTCATGTCAAGTTTTCATTAAATCATCGTTCGGATAAATTCAATTTTTCATCTATGCTTTTCCTGATCACGAACCACCAACCATTAATGGCATTAATAGTCGATCTAGGGAAATTGATTTCAAATAAGATCTCGGATCATCGCCCAAATATTTTAATTAAGGGAAATAAAAACATTGTCAGTGAAGGTATATGCAAATTGTTTCACTTAAGGTGAAGAAGATATTTCATTATGAATTCCATTCACATTTTGCATAGAATAAGATTAGCGAGATAATAAGTTTTGTGCATTTTCTTTGACATGTAACACAATGTTGAGTTTTATACTATCATGGCTCCGTGAAAAATGGTTAAAGGGGATGGTGAGAGCTCGAGCCAAAACACAGATGTCCTCTCGAACACATCGTCGAGAGCTGTGGAGACCATAAAAACCTGGATGCAAGTATGCGATATCCTACAATATGAACTGGACAACTGTCTAGAAGAGTCAGATAATGAGGGGATCAACAATCAGGAAACGAAGCTCAAATACGTAGCTCAATCGGAGATGCATAAGATAGCCATGTAGCCAAGGCTCATTCCATATAACGACATGATAGGATGGGCCCTGGAGAACATTGACGGTGCAACCAGGACCATCTACAATTCACAGAAAGTTGTTGTTGGATATTTCCACCTAGAACATATACATGTGATGTACAAATTGTCCCCAGCATTCAAACATAGTTATAATACTTCTTTCTTAAAGGCATTCGATAAAGAAGAGTGCCCAGAAGGTGTAAAGAATTACCCTGACTTGATCAAAGATTGGTGGGCACGCCCTAAGAAATTCAGAGCAGACACCCATGGCATATACACCACTGCATCATTAGACTCTCATATGATGTTTGTGACCATGATTCTCTGTAGATGTTTTGGGAGGGAAAAATATACCCACTTCATGTTATCATGGGTACCGATCATGCATGAAGTTGCAGAGTTTTTTTCATTTAATTGGGCCAAGATATTATCAGACAGTTTGGCCAAGGAAATCACCAAATATCATATGTTGAAATCCAAAGGAAGACCTACCCCATTTTACATATCGACATATCCTATGGATGCCATTTTTTTAATGACACTTTTTCCTTTGATGGGCTGGAGCTAGACTCCGACTAGTTCCGAACCAATACATATTTATCATTCAAAGCTACGGGAACATAAAGAAAAAGATTTTTTCTATGAAATCTACAATTATGTGGTGGTGTCGATGCATGTTTCTATATATGGGTTCCCACCTCCTAGGATCTCTAACAAAATAGTGACCAAGTTGGGGAAGATAGCAGATTGATATATTGAAGAACATTTTTCTTATATCAGGGTTTTTCGTTGTTTGGTTCCTCCACATGCCTTGCCAAATTTTCTACCAGACTGGTTGGTGTGTGTGAAGTAGCTCATCATACTATGCTTGGGGGAATCAACAAGGAATTGAAGGCAGTGCAGAAAAAGGTATGGCCCACTTTTCCCTTGCATATTGGTATGTTTTCACTATTATATTTTGGCCATTCGAAAGTAGAGGCTACATCCTTGGAGGAAATCAAACTTGTCAATATAGAATTCAAGAAACATGATCCTCAGAAGATCGTGGGAAATCACATGGCCCTTTACAATTTGAAAACATACAAGCATGAAAATTCTCCCCAGGATTATATATTCCGAGGAGCAAGATCATGTCGGGAAGTTTTGAGTCAAGTCCAAACTCTGGCTCCAGATAAGTTGGTCAAATTCTATAATTTCCAAAGGCACTGAAGAAATGGCCTT
Source organism: Picea sitchensis (assembly GCA_010110895.2). NCBI lineage: Eukaryota > Viridiplantae > Streptophyta > Pinopsida > Pinales > Pinaceae > Picea > Picea sitchensis. The sequence continues at coordinate 65,161 of SNQJ01S0058820.1, read as the reverse complement.
CCTAAAGTCTTGTAGGGGGAAACCCCAACACCTCCAGCTGCACAGAAAATTCAGGTCCAGAGTTTAGAAACAAGGAGCTCTAGTGGACAAGATGCTTAAGAAAATTTGGAGGAGATTGATGTTTTGACTCAGAAAGGAGACACCACATTGACAAATCCACCAAGTGATAAAGCTAAAGATTAGATTGAGGCCTTGATAAAAAAAGGGAGAATAAAATCCACTGTCCACACCAGGGAAATCAACTATTGACACAGTCAGGAAAAAACCATCCACCGATATAGGCAGCCCTGTCCAATCTATCACACCCTTATAGTTTGGTAGAGGGAAACTGAGTGCCGAAGTAGTATTCATAGAAGATCTTACACCTATTTCAGTTGAAGAGATGCCCCCTTCTGAATTATTCTTCAACAAGAAAAGGAGGGATATGGTAAAGAGAGAAACACACCAAAAAGAGGGTCCAATTTTCAAGATACACAGAGTGTTATTTGATGGACATGTTTTAGAAGAGGTAGACTTTGCTACAAAGGTGGCAAGATCACTGGGAGATTTTGCAACAACAAGCCAATATTCAGTTGGGAACCTAAAAGAACAATTGAAGCAGAAGGATATGCTAGTGAGCCAATTGCAAATACAAGTCAAGACTGTGGAACAGAATGTTAGGAGTGATATGAATAAGAGTTTTGAGCAGACTAGAGCACGTGATAGACAAAAAATTTAACATCTCAAATTCAGTCTCGAAGAAATGCATAAGAATGCACATGCAAGTAGAGAATGGGTCAGTCAGCAGGGAGAGTTGGTAAAACGACTACAGGCCAAAATAAACCTAACTGAAAACATGACTGTAGATACGGATTTTTTCCAATATCAGGCACTGGAGGCGAGTGAAAAACTAGAATCATCATAGCAAATCCTTTCTTCTAAGGTGGAAGCTTTCCAAAACCATTTTCGGGTGGTAGACCAATCCTTAAATAACATTTTCTTAAATGAGAGAGAGGCTATCACTGCTCGAGCTACTTTCTAGGAGGCAGTTGTGTCATAAAAAAAAGAGAAAGTATCCATGGTCTCTAGATTGTCTCTTTCAGAGAAAACTAGAGGTGATATAATACTAAAGACCTGGGAGGCTAACATAGCTGAAAGTAAAAGATTATCTTAGGAAGTGAAGAAATATTGTGGAGAATCATTTCATTCAATCGACAAAGAGTCATCAGGCCTCGACAAATATAATATCTCTGAGGTCCTGGGGCAAGTTGACATAGAAAAAAATCAACTTGATTTTAGGACAAACATGGAAGAGGCTCGAGATGAAATCTTGCAGTTGAAACAAATTGATATTACCCAGATTCATAAATGGATAGTCGATCCTAGTATGCAACTACAGTATACATATTCAGAAGACAGGATAATGGAAGATAGACTGCCTCACTTAGAAAATAATTTGTATACTTTTGAGGCAAACGACACAACTAAGCCTTCCAGATTGGTGGTGCAGTTCGTAGGATTATGTGTGCAATGTGTTGAGCAGGGGAAAGATAGAACATCTGGGAACAAATGAGACAAGGTGGGCATATCATTTACTCATATCATGATTAGAGACCAACTATTTCTGAGATGGGGAACAAGAAGGAGAAACGTCTCTTCCATCATGGCGAAGAGGTACGGGAGATGGAAGTGAACCATTTCAAATTTCGTATATTGTAATATTTACTGTTTTAGAAATAAGGAGAATTCCAAACACTTAGGGTTGAGAATTTTTTTGTTATAAATACATATTTCAAAGACTTAACAAATGCTTCTTCTTGTCATATTGTAACTAAGAAAACTCATCCTTTTATGAGTATTAATACAAGTGCAGACATGGCTTCCAAATTTTGTGTAGTTTGAGTTATGTGTTTCTTTTGTATTCCATATATCTAGTTTTATTTATGTTACTCCTTGATAAGTGAGTGGTTACAATTTAGTATAACATCTACTATAATCGCGTTTCATTGGTTATTCGATAAGAAAACAGTTTTTCCTCTGTATTCACTATTAGTAAATACAAGACCTGCAAGCTACTTAGATCACTGTATCTTGTATCCTTTCAAAGATGCATTATATATTTTCTTCTACTGTGAACAAGGTAAGATTCATCTATCATTGATTCCTCATTTTGTTTAACAGTTTTGTAATTTTCTCTCGCATCACTTGATTTTATTACTCGACTTAGACGACGAGACACGACCTATGTCCTGTTTAGTTATTAATTTCATTTAAGGGTTGATTCTTATATAATTACCAGAGGAAAAAGAACCTTTTAAAACATTCCTTAAATTATTGATGCCTTGACATTACCCTTTGTGACTTAAGTGTAATATCAGGAACAACATCTTTTTGGCACTGTTGCCGAGGACAGAGAAATGAAGTTATTTTTCCCTGGGAGAACGACATGGTAAGTTTCTCTCTTTGATAGTGAAGAAAGATTGAATACATTTATAAGGATAAATTTTATATTTCACTTGGAGACTCCACTATAGATAAAATGAAATTCGGTAGAAACAATACCAGGAGGAACCCAGACGATCAACAGACTATGCCTTTATCCAAACCTGAAAAGCTATTAAAACCAAGGGGATACCTCAAGCAGACTGTTGTATCCACAATTAAAGTTTACCAACCCAAAACTGTGAAAACTAATGCTAAGGTTCCACTTGAACAATCAACCTCGCAAGAAGGTTATACATAAGGGCACTTCGGAGATACATCAAATGAGAAGCTTTCAGTTGAAACCTTAAACCCCAAGTTGTTTCTACCCGATATTAAAGCCGAGATCGATTTGAATTCCCCCTTGACTAGTAAAGGTAAACGATCCCTTTTGATACCCACTTTTATTGATATTTTTTTGGTCCCCAAAGTAAAGGTTTTAGCTCCTGAAAACTCTGAGGACTATATCTCTTATCCTGATTCAACCCCTGTTGGTTCTTCTGTAAATACGAAGAACCCAGTCCTCATTTCCCTTTTCCCCCCTTTTCAGATTTTCTATATCCTAATGGTCACTTTATAGTGCTTCCTTCACTTCATCCCAAGGTAGTATAAAGGTCCCTAGAAGTTTATGAAAACCCTCTCTTTAACTCCCGAAGTTCATCCCCTCGGCATCAAATGGATGTTGTAGGAGGAGGTGGCAGTGGAGGCGGTGATGGAGGAGGAGGAGGTCAAGGAACACCACCTCCACCCCCTAGGAGTTTTTCCAAATTGGTGGCTAGATACGCTCCTTTAGTCCTTCCCCCTCTCCTTCATGATTTACCAGAAAATTATATGAAGAAATTACCGGAATTCACGGGAGAAGGAGATTTAACTGCCATAGAGAACATAAAGTTTTTTGACCAATTTGTTGATATCCTCAACATTGAGCATGAGGATGTTTATTAAAGAATTATGGTACAAAATTTTGAAGGTCAGGTTAGACACTGGTTTTGAGGGCTTCAGGTAGGTTCTATAGCATCTTATCACGCGCTAGAAAATGCCTTTTTAAGGCAACGGGGAGAGAAGAAAGATCACTTGTATTATCTGATGAAGTTTGGATCTTTGAGGAAAAATACTTCTGAGTTAGTCCTATAATTAACCCAGAGGTTTAATAAAATCTATCATAAAATCCTAGTAGAGGTCAAACCCTCTCAACCCGTAGCTAAGGTGACTTTCACAGGGGCTTTCGAGCCCGACTTTTCCTTACTTTTGAGGGAGAGGAGATTGAATGATCTCACCAGAATGCAAGACGACGCCATTGAAATTTAATCAAACATGATGGCATTAGGTAAACTAAAGGAGAAGGTCAAAATGAGAACCAAATAAACCAAACACTTTAAGGAACAAGCTGGAACTTCTGGATCTGGGAAGTTTGTGGAGGACGAAATGGATGACATGGCTAAAATAATTAAAGAATTATCAAACAAAATATTCAGAATGGAATTAGACCAGGATAAGCCTGATCCTTTTTCTAGGAGAGATTTCAAAAGGAATCCCAATCCCCCGGTCCAGCAAAGACCAGTAAAAAACGAAGATCAGAAAATCAAAGCTCCTTTTAAAACAAAAAAACTTTATGCAAAGCGATGATGTACAAGACTTTGAGGGGTTAGATGAAGATATTGACAACCTCAGTGATAATGATCAAGAACCTCACCTAACCAGGCAATATTATGAAAGGATTTTAGATCAAGAAACATTGTTTGGAAACGAGGTAAGTATAAATAATATGGGAGAATCTGATTATCAAGGAATTGTCGAATCTATAATGGTTGATCTTCAACAAAAATATAATTTAAGGCCTAGAGAAAAAATTCTACAACTGCTCCACCAAGGAAGATCTCGTTGAGAAATAAAAAAGATGAGGCAGCTCAAACATCCACTGAAACACAAGCTGCCAAGACAAAGACAATTGAAACATAAGCTGCCAAGACAAAGACAACTGAAACACAAGCTGCCAAGACAAAAATAGTTGAAACACAAGCTGCCAAAAAAAAGACAACCAAAACCAAAGAAACGCAAACCAATAGACAAGAAAAAAGAGAAACATAGATCCCAACCAGAGAGGACAAAAAAACAATTGGAAGTTTCAATCTAGAAAATGAAATTAATAAAATAAAAATTCCTGTGCCCCTGGTTGAATTAGCAAAAAATCCGATGTATAGAAAACAAATTGCCAAAATGATAAATTTCTCAGATATTGAAAGTCATGCAGATACTTTTAATTTAGAGGATGATATACCTACTTTTAAAATTTGGCCCGCATATTGAAAATGCTAAAGACCCTGTTTCTCCTTTTTATATTACGCTAACTGTGCATGATCACCTACTCCATAACTATATGTTGGATTATGGAGCCTCTCACAATTTAATGCCTAAAGTTATTATGGATAAATTGGGCCTCGAGGTTACCAAACCATACTGAGATTTGTATTCTTTTGATTCAAGAAAGGTTAAATGTCTTGGTATGATAAAATATTTGGTGGTTAATCTTGCACAGATCCATGTGAAGAGAATTCTCATGGATGTAGTCGTTGCTGATGTTCCTGCAAAATATGGCATGTTGTTATCCAGGTATTGGGGTGCCAAGCTTGGAGGATCACTTCAATTAGACATGACATATGCTACAATCTCGATCTTCGGTGGACAGTTCACCCTTCTATACAGAGAGAAAGACAAGATTGGCATATACCATAAGTGACCCACAAAACCCAAATAATTATATGGTTTATGTTGTAGATCAAGATTTATGAAACTGTATATTATCCATTGATGCTGGTTTTGATGAATGTACATAAGAAAATAGTACAGAATAAATTTTTTTAGAAAAAGAAAACAAAAAAGTCAAAAAAACAAACAAAAATGTAAATAACATAGGGGTCTGGAAATATTTTTTTGACGGTGCTTCGTCTTGGGAAGGAGCCATAGATGGAGTGATTTTTGTGGCACCCGAAGATGAATTCATAATTCCTTTCTCATATAGGTTATAGTGGGACATTGAATATACCAATAACGTATGCGAATATGAATCTTTGATATTCAGATTGGAGGTTGCCCGGAAGTTGAAAAATGAAAATCTAATAGTTTATAGCGATGTAGAATTAATTGTAAAACATATAAGGCAACATTATCAAGCCAACATCCAAGGCTAAGGTCGTACAGGAACTGTGCTTGGGATTTGATTGAAAACTTTTTCTCATCGTTCAATATTCATCATATTCCCAGGGAAGGAAATCAACAAGATGACTCCCTAGCAAAAGAGACTGCTAATTTTATGCCACCTACAATATTGAAGCTAAAATACCACATAGAAATAAGGCACATGCCTTCAATACCAAATAATTTCCAACAATGGAAGATTTTTGAAGATGATGAACATATCAAGTAGTTTCTAGAAATGGTGGATGAATTTTCAGAAACACACATCGACCAGGAAAATCAAAATGACCCTACTTGGATCATGGAAGAAGACGAAGATCCTCAAAAGTTCCAAGATAAGATCTCTAACCACCACATGTTTGTGTTAAAAAACAATAAAATTCCTAAGGGTCTAATTCTTTTAGAGATATAATTTGATAAGGATGATATACCTCTGAAGTTTACCTTGCAACCTCAGCCCGAAGAGGTTGAATATTGTGACATAGGAACTAAGGAAAACCCCAAACTGGTCAAAATTTCTAAATACCTTCCACCTGAAATGAAAAGTAAATATGTTGAATTACTCAAACAATACAAATATTTCTTCACTTGGTCTTACGATGAACTGAAAACTTATGATACCACTATTATAGAGCATAAAATCCCTTTGAAACCGAGCTTCAAACCTTTCAGGCAAAAGCTCAGACAAATAAACCTGATACTCTTGCCTGTAATAGAAAGAGAGGTAAAAAATCTCTTGGATGCAAAAATTATTGTTCCACTTAGATATTCCAAGTGGGTAGATAATTTAGTTCCAGTTAGAAAAAAGAACGATGAAATCAAACTCTGCGTGGATTTCAGGAACCTAAACAGATCATCTCTTAAAGACAATTTTATGCTCCCTAAAATGGATCATGTTCTGGAAAAAGTGGTCGGGGATAAATGAGTGTCTATGATTGCTAGCTTCTCAGGTTACAATCAAATTGCAGTCCATGAAGATGACAAAGAGAAAACCGCATTTACCACTCCATGGGGTACTTTCATGTATGACAAAATGCCATTCGGTTTGATGAATGCAGGGGCCACTTTTCAACGAGTGATGGACATAGACTTTGTCGGTGAAAGAGATAATTTTTTTTTTATCTATCTTGATAATTTAACTTTTTTTTCTAACTCTAATGCAAAGCACTTGGTACACCTCAAACAAACGTTCGAGAAATGTTGGAAATTCGGTTTGTCCCTAAATCCCAAGAAATCTCATTTTGCAATGCAGGAAGGTAAAATCTTGGGTCATATAGTATCTAAGGAAGGAATCAAAATTGATCCAAAAATGGTTGAAGCCATAGATACAATAAATATTCCTAGAAACAGAAAGGAAATTCGGTCGTTTTTAGGAAAATAAAGTTTTAAGAAGATTCATTCCAAATTTTGTTGAAATTGTTAAATTGATTACAGATATGCTAAAAGAGGAAAACGAGGTAAAATGGATGACTGAGGCCAAAGCATATTTAGAATGCATCAAGAAAACGATAGGAGAAGCACCGGTTCTAGCCAATCCATATTATATGAAAGAGTTCTTGATTTCTTCATTTTCCTCGGAACATACTATCGCGACAATGCTCTTACAGAAGAATGATGAAGGTTTCGAGCAACCAATAACATTTTTTAGTAAAAGTCTCAGAGACGCAGAGTTGAGATATGATATACTGGAAAAACATGCATACTCAATGGTGAAAGCCCTCAAAGATTTCAAAACTTATGTGCTTCATTCCAAGGTGATTTCCTATGTACCAACCAGCGTGGTCAAGGACATATTGGTTCATCTTGACAGTGATGGAAAAAGAGGCTAATGGTTAGCCAAAATTCAGGAATTTGACCTTGAGGTAAAACCAACCAAACTCGTCAAGGGTCAGGGCCTAGCTAAGCTATTAGCCAAATCAAATTTTAGAGCACTCGGGATAAATATCTGCAAACTTACAAAGAATTTCCAGATATAGAATAATTTGATGTGCAGATACCCGCGACTCTGATTCATGAAAAATTCTCTTCCTCAGCTTGGTATGGTGACATAGTTTCATATCTCTTGACTCTTCAGTGTCCAAGTGACATGAATCCTTCCAAGGAGAGAACGTTGAAGTTGCACATGGTAAAATATTGTATCATCGATAGACATTTATATTGGAAGGATCCCCTAGGATTTTTATTAAGCTGCTTAATCGAATCTGAAATGGAGAACGTCATAAATGATTTTCATGAAGGGGTGTGTGGAGGAAATCACGTATGGAGAGAAACGACCTATAAAATCTTGAGAGTTGTATACTATTGGCCAAAATTGTTCACTTACATGAAAACTAAATTCATATCTTGTAACTCTTGTCAACTATTCTCAGGCAAACAAAAGATTCCCGCACTACCCTTGATTCTGGTAAAAAAAGAAGCTTTGTTTCAACAATGGTGTCTTGATTTCATCGGATAAATCCATCCATATTCAAATGCACAACATAAATGGATCTTAACCACCACAGACTATTTCACTAAATAGGTAGAAGCCATTCTGAAACAAAATGCTACAGACTCAGTGGCGATCAATTTCTTAGAAGATTTTTTTTTATCTATATTTGGTTGTCCTCGAAAGATAGTTACTGATAATGCCCAAGATTTCAAATCCATGGTGATGGTTAGTTTTTGTCAGAAGTACAATATTGTACTAGGAAATTCCACAACCTACTATCTTCAGGGCAATGGAATAGCTGAATCATCAAATAAGAGCTTGATTACTATAATTAAAAAGGTGTTGACTGAAAACAATAAATCCTGGCACGTTCATTTGAAATACGCTTTGTGGGAAAATCAGATAGGCACTAAAAAATCAATCGAAATGTCTCCTTTCCAAATGGTATACAGTACTGACGTATTCCTCCCCATAACTTTCGCTCTGCCTGTGATGAATCTCTAGAAAGGATCGAAGGAAGAACCTAATGATGCTACCAGAAGAATAAACCAGTTAATTGAAGTACAACAGAACAGGGCTGAAGCAGATGAGAAACTTCAGAAATATCAAGACAACATGAAATCTCAGTTTGATAAAAAATCCAAAGATAGGGAATTTCTTCATGATGAACTAGTATTGAAGTGGGATGCCAGGAAAGAGGACATTGGAAATCATGGCAAGTTTGATCACATCTAGTGTGGACCTTTTAGGGTTGTAGCCTCCGAGGGAAAAAATTCATTCTTATTAGAAAACCTCGATGGGAAAATCCTTAACGCCCCTATCAATGGGCGCTACTTGAAACACTTCATGCAATAATCAGATCCCAAATCACCATTGTATATAACAGTTTGATTTTCTTTTTGATTTACAGTTTTTCACTTCTTTGGTAAATTTTTCTTTCACTATAGATAGGACCAACTTTGTTAATTTCATAAAAACATAAATATAAAAAGCAAGTAACACCTATCGTTCCTTTTTCTTCAGAAGTTTCTAACATTTTTCATGTTTATTTTTATGTAGAAGGATTGTTGATATTTGGGAGATAATGATGTATTCAAAGCCAACACTCACTTTTCAGGACATTAGATTTCTCTCAAAACAGGTGATAAATAAATAGTTTACTTGGTTGAAAATATAAAGAGAATCTGAGGTATGAGCTTCTACCCTACTTTCCAAGTTAAAGTTTTAAGGGGATACCACTAAGTATGAAAGAAGTCTCATCCATACAAATACTGTCACCTGATCGAAAACCAGAGGAATATAAGAATTATAGCCTAATCCTAAAATTTTCCTCTGAGTTTGGATAAAATTAAAATAAAAAATAAAAATACCTTAAAGAAAATACGAGAATCAATGAATAAACTTGTGTGAGATTAACCTTGTTCACAACAAAATTTTGAATATTCTTTTTGTTTTATTCTTCCCATCCTACTAGATTTATTTTCCTACAATTCTCAATACCCCTCCCTGGTTTTCATAAAGAGAAAGGATTTCGCCTTAACTTGGAAAACTCATAAACATGTCTTCAATAATGTTAGGCGAAAAATTATACATCCCTTTCAAATTAACTGAAATAAAGTATGCCTAAGCTAATCCTAATAACTTTATCTCTCTTATCAACTTATAAACTGACTAGTTCACTCAAGGTTGATCCCTAAAATTTAAAATCCCCTGTAAAATCTTCTCAATAGGTGAAGATGTATTGAATATTGAAAGAAAATTAGTTTCAGAGTATACTAAAAATTATGACAGAACTTTCCTTGAATATCTTAAACAGATATTACCCCTTGTATGTTATATACAGATTGATTTCCCCCACTTAATGGATTAAAATAAAAGACAGATGGTTAAAGGAAATTCATGAAATTATTTATTTTCACCAAGGAAAATGGTGAAAATAAATTCGAAAAATCGATGATGAAAGGAAATTCATTAAATTATTTTCCTCATCTCTGCATTTAAATGCAAAATTGCTAAATTGAAGTGGTGAAAGGAAATTCAATGGGAAAAATAGATAACTTCACTGATGTACTGAACATGCTCGCTGGAAGTGAAGCAATGTCTATGATATTTGTATGGATGTCATACAAATCTACATGATAAACTCTGACATATAATTCTTTTTCAATAATATTTACATTCTGAACCAATGAGGGATCCCACTAAGAAATTATGTTACATACACTTAACCTTGATGTGAACAAAATCGATCAAAACTTGATATTTAGGCTAAAGTTACTTTGATTATCTTAAGCAAATCCGAATACAATTTTAAGAAAGAGGAATTTCAATTAGTCTAACTGAAGGTCAATGATTTGATGTGTTTTAAAGGTTTTCTAAGCTTCGATTGAAATTATTTTCTCAGAATGATCATTTTTCGAATGTGTTTCAAATAAATGCAATAATGACTCCATTTACCCAATAAAGGCACTTGGTCTACCGTTCTTCGACGTCTCGTAGGGAGACGTGATACCTAGATGGAGCCTATGTTGGAACACATATATATTTCTAAACTTTATACTTTAAATAGATTTCATTCTTGTTTAAATAAAAATAACGTGCGCTTGATTCTCACCGTTGATGAAGTCTTCCATTCAATCAAATGATCCTAATCTCTCAGAAGTTATGGAGTCACCTACTCTTTGAAGAGTCAAATCACTAAAGAATACTTCAGAGTTTCATACTTCAGGCGTTTTAATATGCCTCACCTCCGAAGTCCCGATACGTGAAAAGCGTTTGATCCTAGTCATCATATACACATATACCTCCCTAAGCTTTAACACGTCACTGTGGGAAGCGGCCCTTCGGGAAAATGACAGAAGATATAACTTGTAAATATATGAAATGTGAAGTCCCAAAATATCAAACCTTGGTTAATTAAACTAATCTCTATTAAGGGTAATTAATAGATTCACACACTTGGAGTTCGGGTGTTCACCATCCATCGCATTCTAAATTCACGAAACCCAAACTCTCAAAATGTCTTAAGCATTAAACAAATTTAATTAATGATTAAAGACAATTAATGAATAATTAATCACTTCATAGTTTCAGACATCGAGAATCATATATCAATATTTTATTGGATACCCCGAGGTCTAAAAAGAGTTAAGGTTAAACATGAATAATTAACAGGTTAAATATCATTTATCTCATCTTAAGTTTTCATTGAATCATTGTTCAGATAAATTCAAATTTTCATCTATGCTTTTTCCGATCACGAACCACCAACCATTAATGGCATTAATAGCCGATCTAGGGAAAATGATTTAAAATAATATCCTAGATCATCGACCAAATATTTTCATTAAGGGAAATAAACACATTGTCAATGAAGGTATACGCAAATTGATGCACTTAAGGTGAAGAAGATATTTCATTCTGAATTCCATTCGCATTTTTCACAGAGCAAGCTTAGCGAGATAATAAGTTTTGTGCATTTTCTGTGACAGGTAACACAGCGTTGAGTTTACTACTATCATGGCTCCACGAAAAATGGTTAAAGGGACTAGTGAGAGCTCGAGCCAAAACACAAATGTCCTCTCAGAAACATCGCTCAGATATGTGAAGACCATAAAAACCTGGACGCAAGTATGCAATATCCTACAATATGAACTGGACAACTATCTAGAAGTGTCAGATATTGATGGGATCGAAACTCAGGCAACAAATCTCAAATACGTAGCTCAATCAGAGCTGCATAATATAGCCAGGTGACCGAGGTTCATGCTGTATAACGAAATGATAGTTTGGGCCCTAGAGAATGTTGACGTCACTACCAGGACCATCTACAATTCACATAAAACTATTGTTTTATCTTTCTGCCTTGAACATATACAAGTGATGCACAAATTGTCCCCAGCATTCAAAAACAGTTATAATACCGCTTTCTTAAAGGAGTTCGATAAAGAAGAGTGCCCAGAAGGTGTAAAGAATTACCCTAACTTGATCAAATATTGGTGGGCACGCCTTGATAAATTCAGAGCAGACACCCATGGAATATATGCCACTGCATCATTAGACTCTCATATGATGTATGTGGCCATGATGCTCTGTATACTTTTCCGGAGCGAAAACTCTGTCCACTTCCTGTTATCATGGGTACTGATCATGCACAAAGTTGCAGAGGGTTTTTCATTCAATTGGGCCAAGATATTATCAGATAGTTTGGCCAAGGAAATCACCGAATATCAGACGTTGAAAGCCAAAGGACTACCTGCCCTGTTTTACATGTCGGCATATCTTATGGATGTCGTTTGTTTTATGAAACCTTTTCCTTTGATGGGATGGAGCTGGAATCCGACTAGTGCCGAACCAATACATCTTTATCATTTGAAGCTACGGGAAGATAAAGTGAAAGATTTCTTCTATGAAATCTTCAATTATGTGGTGGTGTCGATGCATGTTTCTATATATGGGTGCTCACCTCCCAAGATCTTTGACAAAATAGTGACCAACCTGGGGAAGATAGCGGAATGGTATATTGAAGAACATTTTTCTTATATCAAGGTTTTTGGTTGTTTGGTTCCTCCACATGCCTTGAAAATGTTTCTACCAGACCAATTGGTGTGCTGTGAAGTAGCGCATTAGACTGTGCTTGGGGGAATCAACAAGGAACTGAAGGCAGTGTAGAAAAAGGTATGGCCCACTTTTCCCTTTCGTATTGGTATGTTTTTGCTGTTAGATTTCAGCCATTCAAAAGTAGAGGCCACAACCCTCGAGGAAATCAAACTTGTCAATATAGAATTCAAGAAAAACGATCCTCAGAAGATCGTGGGAAATCACATGGTCCTTTACAATTTGAAAAGATACGAGCATGATGATTCTCCCCAGGATGATATATTCTAAGGAGAAAGATCCTATCGGGAATTTTTGAGCCGAGTCCAAATTCTGGCTCCAGATAAGTTGGTTGAATTATATAATATCCAAAGGCACCGAAGAAATGGCCTTCCTAAAGTCTTGCAGGGAGAAACCCCAACACCTCCAGCTACACATAAAATTGAGGTGCATAGTTTAGAAACAAGGAGCTCCAGTGGACAGGATGTTCAAGAAAATTTGGAGGAGACTGATGTTTTGACTCAGAAAAGAGACACCACATTGACAAATCCACCAAGTGATCAAGAGAAAGCTTAGACTGGTGCCTTGATAAAAAAAGGGAGAAGAAAATCCACTCTCCACACCAGGAAAATCATCTACCGACACAATCGGGGAGCAACCATCCACCAAGATAGGCAACCCTGTCCAATCTATCACACCCTTATAGTTCAGTAGAGGGAACACGAGTGCCGAATTAGTATTCATAGAAGATCTTACACCTATTTCAGTTGAAGAGATGCACCCTTCTGACTTATTCTTCATCAAGAAAAGGAGGGCTATGGTAAAAATAGAAACACACCAAAAAGAGGTGCAATTGTCAAGAGACACAGGGTGCTATTTTATGGACAAGCCTTAGAAGAGGCAGAATTTGCTATAGAGGTGGCAGGCTCACTGAGAGCTTTTGCAACAACAAACCATTATTTAGTTGGGAACCTAAAATAATAATTGAAGAAGAAGGATTTGTTGGTGTGCCAATTGCAAAATCAAGTCAAGACTGTGGAACCGAATGTTAGGAGTGAGATGAATAAGAGTTTTGAGTAGATTAGAGCCTGTGATAGACATGAAATTCAACAACTCAAATTCAGTCTCGACGAAATGCATAAGAACGCACAGGAAAGTAGAGAATGGGCCAATTAGCAGGGAGAGTTGGTAAAATGACTACAGGACAAAATAAACCTAACTGAAAACACGATTGTAGATATGGCATTTTTCCAAGCTCAGGCACTACAAGTGCATGAAAAACTAGAATCAACATAGCAAAGCCTTTTTGCTAAGGTGGAAGATGTCCAAAATCATTTTTGGGTGGTATACTAATCCTTAAATAAAATTTTCTTAAAGAAGAGAGAGGTCATTGTTGCTTGAGCTACTTTCCAGGAGGCAGTTGTGTCATGAAAAAAAAAGGAAGTAGCCATGGTCTCTAGATTGTCTCTTTTGGAGCAAACTAGAGGCGATATAATACTGAAGACCTGGGAGGCTAACATAGTTGAACATAAAAGATTAGCTAAGGAAGTGAAGAAAGCTTGTGAAGAAGCATTTCATTCACTCGACAAAGAGTAATTAGGCCTCGACAATGATAATACCTTTGAGGTTCTGGGGCAAGTTGACATAGAAACAAATCAACTTAATTTTAGGACAAACATGGAAGAGGCTTGGGCTGAAATCTTGCAGTTGAAACAAATTGATATTACCTAGATTCATAAATGGATAGTCGGTCCTAGTCTACATATTCAAAAGACAAGAGAATGGAATATAGGCTACCTCACTAGAAAATAAGTTGTATACTTTTGAGGCAAACAACACAACTAAGCCTTCCAGATTGGTGGTGTAGTTCGTAGGCAAATGTGTGCAATGTGTCGAGCAGGGGAAAGCCAACACGTCTATGAAAAAATGAGGCGATGTGGGCATATCATGTATTTGGATCATGATTAGAGGCCAGCTGTTTCTGAGCTGGGGAACAAGAAGGAGAAACTTCTCTGGCAGCGTGGCGAAGAGACAGGGGAGATGCAAGTGAAGCGTTTCAAATTTCATATATTGTAATATTTGTTGTTTTAGAAATAAGGAGAATTCCAACTGCTTAGGGTTGAGAACATTTTTTGTATAAATACATATTTCAAAGACTTAACACATGTTGCTTCTTGATGTATTGTAACTAAGAAAACTCATTCTTTTGTGAGTATTAATACAAGTGCAGACAAGGATTCCAAATTTTGTGCAGTTTGAGTTATGTGCTTCTTTTGTATTCCATATCTCTAGTTTTGTTTATGTTATTCCTTGATAAGTGAGTTGTTACAATTTAGTATAACATCTACTGTAATCGCGTTTCAACGATTATTCGATAAGCAAGAAGTTTTTCCTTTGTATTCGCTATTAGTAAATACAAGACCTGCAAGCTACTTGGATCACTGTATCTTGTATCCTTTCAAGGGTGCATTCTATATTTTCTTGTACTGTGAACAAGGTAAGATTCATCTGTCATTGATGCCTCATTTTGTTTAACAATTTTGTAACTTTCTCTCACATCACTTGATTTTATTACTCGACTCAGACGACGAGACACAACCTCTGTCCTGTTTAGTTATTAATTTCATTTAATGGTTAATTCTTATATAATTAACGGAGGAAAAATAACCTTTTAAAACATTCCTTAAACTCTTGATGCCTTGACATTACCCTTTGAGCCTTAAGTGTAATCTCAGGAACAACATGTAGGAAAAATGTATGATTGACTATTCATGATATATAATTGGCTATTCCCATTAATGTAGTTTGGAGCATTAGTTTAACAAAAAATAATGACTAACCATTCATTTAAAAAATAACATTTGGTTTTGAATTTGTTTTTTCATTCATTTTAAGGGTCCATATATACCTAGTGGTAGCTAGAAGATAGATACGTTTTGATGAAATATTTTCCCCACTTTTACTAGTCTATGAAATCATTGATGCTATGTAATGGGTACCATTGTTTCATGGTTATATTTCTTAATGATCTATAATTTGTGCACAAGCTCCAATAATTATGTATATTCTTGGGCTCAATTATAACTAGAGAACCACAAGGATAAGTGTTAGGATGAATCTTACCATATACAATATTTTTTTGAAGTTTATTCTTGATCTTTGCATTCTCAATAGATGTGGTGCAATATGCATGAAAATTGGGTAATGAATAAAATGGGACTAAATCTATATTGGACTAGACAATTATAAGATGAATAAATCCTAAGTGTTCTTTCAAAACATCAATTGTATACTACAACTTAGGAGGTAATTGGGATAAGCTATATATTAGGAGTGAATGGATGATCAATTGAAATCTATGAAGCTTTAGGTCGTTTCTCTATAAGAAGATCAATTCCTTTGGGTTTTTGTTGATGACAAGATCTAAGGATTTTAATTATCCTGAAGTGTTTTGCATTTGTTAATTGTTGTGCATTTTATACTAAAAAATGAAGAAGGTTGGTTTAAACCCTTCAATTATCCATTGGGATTGTACAATGTCTTGAGGTGAAAGAGTTTGAATTAGAAGTACATGTATTGCTGGAATTCTTCTTCAAAAAATTAGATCCAAACCTATTTCAATAGACATGGCTAATTTATATTCTTTTTCCAAATAATTTTCTTCAAACATATATATTTATTTCTCAATACTAATACTTGTAATAACCGATAAGAAACATGATCCTAAGTACCTCTTGTAAAGATAAAATTTCCATCTTGACTTGAAGGTTGTTGATTATATCAATGTATTGATATAAATATTGACTTAAACACTTCCCAACTAAAATTCATTGTACCAATAGATTACCTTGATACCTAGGAGGGTAGAACCTCATCTTCACAACTAATGTTAAATCAACCCATGGGGTTATCTCCCTTTCTTGTATATTAAAAAAACTCTAATGATTTTTCCACCAATCTAGAGAAATTTATACCATATGGACCTCATGAGTGAAAATCATGTCTGCATTACTAATCTTAGGTTGTGAATTTAAAAATGACTTAGAATACATACCTAGGAGTCCAATTTCGCACCATTGGAGCCACAATCAAATGTAGGGATTTGTACCTTTTCTTTCAACTGGAATGATTTTTGTAGTATTGGGTTTTCCCAAGGATGATTTTATAGGATAATCTATTGGAAGGCTCGAATAATTTCCTATATCACCCAAGCCCATATTATTAACCGGAAAATGATTAACCTACAAACACTTTTGTATCTAGAAAACTAGTAGGGCTTCAATATTCTCATTGTGTTTTAGAATCAAATGTGAAATGCTGACAACTGTTCAATTTAGAAACAAAACACAATTACAGATGTAGAAATTGAAAAACAATAGCTAGACAACATCCATCAATATATTTACATAAACATTATCATATCTATGAGAAAAGGAAAACAAGTCCATATTTTCAACGAGGAAATCATGCAAATATAAACAGTTTTGTACTAGAAATCTAGTAGGCCTTCTAGATTCTCATTGAGTTTCAGAATCACAGACCAAGCATCATTAACAAAAGGGAACTTGCAACTCTTTAATTTAGAACAAAAGGTAAATAATGCTTAAAAAAACTAACAACTAAACCTCACAAAAAATAGCTAGACAATGTCCATCAATATATTTACATTGGCATTGCCATATTTGGGCCCCAAACCAAAAACATAAATGAATATTGAATGCATGACCAATACATGATGGGAATTTGTTATTTCTTTTATAGGTTCTTAATTGCATAAATAGATGGGTCATAACATTACACCCAAAAAAAAAAAAATGTAACAAATCTTCAGAAGTAGTAGCACTTAATAACAATCTATAAGCATTAACCAAATCAAACCAAATCATTATACTAAGAAACCATGACCAAAATTTTCAATATAGAATTAATTTAGAAACTATAGATTTGCACTCACCTAGAAATTTAATTATTTGTCATCACGGGTTTTCCAGATCACAACTTATAACAACTAAGAGAATTAACCCAAGTTATTATTTTAGTTGAGACCTATCTATTGTTACAATTTACAAAGACTACATATATATAGAGGAATAATAGCCACCTAGAAAATGAATTAGGACCATATTTTTAACTAGAAAAGGATGCAACTAAATACAAGCTTGTAACTACAAATATAGTATGGCTTCTATACTATCATAATTGTATTTTAGAATTAGAGGTGAAGTGGCACCAACTAAAATGAACTAGTAGGTGTTCGATTTAGAACAAAAGAGAAATCATGAATCTAGAAACTACAATGAAACCTCACAAATAATAGCAAACCAATATCCACAAATATATTTACACCAACACTACCATATTTGGGACTTAAAGAAAAAACACATATAACTGAATGAAAGGATGATACATGATGGGGCACAACACTAAATTGAAAAAAATGAAGCGGAAAGAAAAAAGGCTATAAAGAAATTATTGAGAGAACTTAGAAACAATATATAAGCATTACACAAATCAAGTTAATAATCCCTAACCAATGTTTTCAACAGAGAATTAACTAAAGAAGTAGATTTGCAATCATCTATGAGTTTAGAATATCTGTCATCAAGGTTTTTGTAAAGACCTTTGTAGAGAAACTAAGAGTAGCAATATCCTACATGGTGCTAACACCCCCCCTCCAAATATCCACACATGAATTCTACTAATTGGGTTTCTAGTTTTAAGGATGAAACTATGTTTGTGATGGAAAAGTCTTTCCACATTGAATCCCACATTTCCCAATCGAGATAAAACATCCAAGCACACAAGAAAATATAATAAAACCTTGGTGTAAGAAGACAGACATAAAGTCTATGAAACCACCCTCAAACCATCACTGCAAATAAGACATGAGGGATATGAATGCCTAAACATAGTGAAAATAGGATCAATACTATGAATTCTAAAATTGATTAGAACACCTCTTGATGCCTAGAAAACCAAAAAATATGGTGCAATAAAAAAACTATAGAGTGTATGAAACTTCCCTCAAACCACCACTCTAAAGAAACCATGCACAATAAGAATTCCAAACCACAAAACTATGTACCAAAAAAGACATATTTAGTAGTAATTGTTAACTCCCAAATAAAATTTCATTTTATTTAAGTCTTAGGTGATTAATTGAGTCTTTATTTTCCCGAGTCATTCAATAAATAAGTCCCTTATTGAGTCTATTCATCAAAATTCTAGTCATGAAAGTGGTGACTAAGGGGTCATGATGATCTTTATCCTAAGTCTTGTATGTCAAAATCAAATTTAAGTCTGAGTCATTATGGTTTTAAGAGGAGCATGCGATGCAAAAAGTCAAGTTTTAAGCATGATTGTAAAGATTGTCACCTTTTGAGTTTAAAAAAACATCATAACTCATTCAAGGATAGGTTTGTAGTGCATGTCATCCTTCTTACATACGTTGAGCTAACAACCAAGTCCGAGTTGTCAGCGCATTTCATTATTAAACTGTTTGAAAAACTGCAAACTCGCTAAGGTGGTTCTGTAACATCAAAATGCATATAGATACTTGTTGAAGTGACTTTAAGGAAGGATATGGAATATTCTCACATGTCAACAAGAGTTTAACACTCCCTCCAAATTCTCAACTAATATTCAAATTCAAAATTGCTAATGGATTTTTTGCATGCAAAGGTAGTTTATATCTCTGAGTTTTTGTGCTCTAATATTCCTTGTATGCATAAGTGTTTGTTGCAAGAATTTAACCATATGATGGATCCAAAACAAGGTGTTACACCCAGAAAAAGATCAAGGTCTTTATATAGGTTTGAACCCTCTTATACGAGTTTGATTGAGAAAAAACATGACCATGTGAACTCTTTCAAGCGTATGGGATGCTGGAGATACTATCAGAAGCTTGAAGGTCATCATATGGAGGTTAGCATAGATTTTGTGAAGAACTACAACGGAGGCAAGAATAAGGTGGGTCCTCTAGAGTTCAATATGAACATGTATATGATCGTTGAAGCTACAGAGACACCCATAATAAGGGAACTTTGGTTTAAAGCCAAGAAATTGGAAAGAGAATACTGGTGTCAAGACATGTTAAAGCCAGAGAATCAAGGAGCTAATCTAGTGAAGGGTATACCTAGAAATTGGCTTTTGGAAGCCTATGACAAGTTGTTTTTTATCATACAAAGTTTTTTAACATGTGAAGGGAGGTATATTAGAGTTTTACAATATCATTTCAAGCAGCTTCTTCCTTTCACTGGTAAGAGGGAAATCGACCTACCATATTACCTATTTATGAGCCTTCAAAGGATTTTTTTACTTGCTCAAAAAAAGCCCGATAAAATTCATAAATACATCTTCCATCATTCTTTGATTAGGTTGATAGTAATTGAAAAATTGAAGGAAGAGGGCAGGGAATGGCTCACCTTCCTGTTCGTGTCTAAATATCAAGTTGACATGCCTATTTCTCCATCAAAATCCAAGACTCCTAAGAAGAAGACTGTAATACTTTCCTTTGATCTCTCATATGAAGTACCCCAGTCCTCTCAAGACCCCATTCCTCAAGAACATTCACCTATCAAAGTGTATAAGAGATATAAGAGAAAAGGAAAATCTAAAGAGGTAGTTATTGAAGAACAACTAGAGCCTCCTATGGAGCTTCATCAAATTGAAATTGAAGATAATGGCTAGACTATCCAAGTTAAAATTGGTACACTAGCCCTCAAAAGGTCATCCAGGAGAAAACTTGTACTATCAAAGGAATCTCATAAAATCATTGAGGTTATCAAGCCTAGAACTAGGTTGTCAAAATTGAAAGTTTCTCCTCTTGAAAAGGAAGCACTTGAGGCCATAGTCCAATTAAGTGAATCTCCACCAGAGTCAGCCCCAGAGACAGTTCAAGGGCCTAAAACTAAAAGGGCTCAACTACTCGAGGATGCAAATAGACAACTCAAAGAAGTTCAGGAGAAGAACCAAAAATTACATCAAGAGAATGATACACTTAGGCAACATATTTCAAGTCATATGGATGAACTAGAAGAGGAGTGTAATCAACTCAAGAGAAACATCAAGAAAAAGGTGATTCAGAGGAAAAAATTGATTAATATGTACAAGAAAAACCTTCATTTGAGAGAAGACAACATAAATCTCATTGAGAATTTGTATTTGGCCAAAAACATGTTCAGTAAGAAGAATTTAGCTAGTTTCCTTAAGAAGATAACTTCAACTAGTTCTCCTAAGTAAAATATGCATGCGTCTCTTCAAATTTTGCAGTTACTCATCGTATGGTATAGCTTAAGATCTGCACTATTCACATTCTACTTTCAAGTTGTTGAACACATATTTTTCCTTTTTTCTTATATTAAGCTATGAATTTTGATCTTAAGGAGGTATAAGTGCATGTACCTGAGATGAAGCCTGAGTAATCTCAGTATGAGTAGTAAGCTATGGTGGTATGTGCTTAGCTGAATCAACCTCCAACATTCAAGTTTTGTTCCAAATAATTTTGATGAAATTTTTGAAACACAATTATCTATAGGAGTTTGTAGCACCGACAATATGTTTCCTATACAGTGTGCTGCAAACTCGCCTATCTTCAACGAGGAGAAAGAAAAGTCAAACTTGACTTCTTTTTCGGTTGAGAAAGTGATGATTCATGACCCATATATTGATGACAGTTCGAAGAAGAATCTTCCATCCTCAAGGGAAGCCCGGTGGTAGCTGAAGACTCGAACTCTGATAGGGATTCTTATCCCTTAGAAATAGGATCTAGTCCTACTATTTTTGTAACTAAACTAAAGTTGTTTTGATACATAGCTATTCGATCCATATTTAGAGGATATTAGTTAAGGATTGTAAAGACTATATATCCCATGAAGTTTATGTTGGCAAATGTTTAACATGTAGCATATTCTTTTCATTGATGGAAAGTACAACAGTGAAGATGGCAGGATCAGAGTGTGCATCGATGGAAAAACAGGAACAACGTAAGCTCAGGAGGAATTAGCGCAGATTCAAATGCAGTGAATTTAACAGGTAGAAGGATAAAATTAAGGGCATCCATATTTCTCCATCTGCAGGAGAAAGTAAGAAGGATAAAATCCCTTAGGGGACTGAGCGTGTGAGAAGCTCAGGAGAGACAGCACTGAGTGTGCATGTGAAGACTCTACAGAGGCACAAAAGTCCAAGAATCCCTTGGGGATTTGGAAGTGAAAGCTCAGGAGGAACAACGTCGAGGAGAACGCGTGCAACAAAGCTCAAGATATAGGAGTTCACAGAGGAGAAGGAAGACAAAGGTTGAGGCCTTTGAGAACTTGTAATTCTCCCAAGGTTGGGAGGAAAGTGTGCAAAGCTCAGGAGGGAGCACAATCGTCGTCAGATTGGATGAAGAATAAGATTTGGACCGTTGGTTTCTATGTCCAGGAGGAGCTTAGGAGAAGCCTACAGAAGGGAGAGATCGAGAGTCATTGGATCTCATTCAGAAATCCCGTCAGCCATCAGATCAGATAGGAGTTGCACGAGGTTTACCATCGGGAAAAGCCAAGGTGAAATCCCGAAAG
>SNQJ01S0058820.1:30086-42912 GCA_010110895.2 Picea sitchensis | reverse complement strand
TAAAAAGAGGTTTTTACCCAGCATGGGTTTCCTCGGGAAATATCTATCTCTGTGTTTCTCATATATGTGAATGATGCTAAAAGTGCCATTGTTTATTTCCCTGCATTATTGTGATCATCATTCAGTGTCTCTACAAAGAGTTTAAAAGAACCATAATTGTTTAAGCACAGTAACAACTGATTCACCCCCCCCCTCTCAGTTGTCTAACAGTTTACACTATAAAGGTTTGAAATTTGAGACTTCGATATACTCTTTTTTGTACAAGACCTCTTTGAAATACATTTTGGAATATAAGAACGTCTCTCGGTATTTGTTCATATTTATTTTCACATATATCTTTATGTACTTGTGAATGAATCATGTTCATTTCTCCTTGTTTATATAGTGATTGACAAATTCATTTGTCATTGCATTGATAGAAAAGATCACAAGTGTTTTTTCCTTGTTATAATAATCCTTTCATATGTATTTTGACTGTATATGAGCTCACTGGTATGATAAGAATTCTTCATCCATATCAGTCCTTTAAACCATATGGTCAGTATTGTTGAGGGCCCTATTTTGTATGGATGTATTCAAGTTTTTTTTGAGAGAGGGATTTATTGAATGAGTTATTCATTTTCTAATCCATTTTCATACATTTCATTGAGCATTTTATTAAGTTACCAAGATAATTCGACCTACAACCTAGAGTGACTCTTGGAGTGATAACAAATTGGCATCATTGTCGGGGAGAGGAGTGTGAAGAGAGCTTCCCTAGGAGACGACATAGTCCCAACGTTTGATGATAGACAAAGGTAGGGAATTAGTTTGGTTGTGATTTTCTATCTAGTGACTCCATTGGTACATAGTGGATCCTAAGAAAGAACATACTTGAGAAAATCCTCAGAAACCACTAACTAATCCAGTATCTGATCCTGAGAGGATCATCAAATAAGGAAAGGCATTACAGAAGGGATCTTCTAGTTCAGGTATCTCTAGAAATCCCTCTATGTCTTTTCTAGAAAATCCATTAATAAGACCAACACTTGTTGAAACTATAAGCTCAAATACCAATAGTGAAAAATTAGTTTCAGAAGTTCAAGGATATTCTAATATTACTCAAGAAGGTAGTTCATCAATTGTTGAAGAAATTTATGTTTCTATTTTAGACAAAATCCCTCTAGATCCAACTGAAGAAGACATCTTCTCATCATCTATAGAATCTTCTTAGTCTGAAACTGAACAAAATTCATCTTATATTCATACCAATCTTCCTGCCGTTGAGTTTTTCTTACATCAATTGTTGATAAAAGGAGAAGAAAACCTTTCCAACTTATTGTCTGAATTCTATAGAACTTCTTATTTTCCTTCTTCAATTGCAAGTTCAGAAATATATTTTCCTCTCATTGTCTCAACTTCATCATCTGTATCAGCCTCATTATCATCCTCTGTATCATCCTCATCTCAGTCCCTAGTTATCCAAACTTATAGTACATCTACATCTACCACTACCGTGGGAAGAGTACCTCAAAATCCTACTAAGATGGAAAGAATCATAGATGATAGATACACACCATTAACACTGCCTAATCCTATGAATGCAATGCCTACTGGAGACTATCAAAAGTACATGCCTAAATTTTCAGGGACAAAAGATATTACAGTTCAAGAGAATCTTGAATTATTTTAAAGTTATGATGATAACTTGAATATCATTGAGGAGGATGTATGGATGAGAGTTTTTGTTCAAAGTTTAGATGGAGAAGCCAGGAAATGGTTTAGAGAATTAACACGAGGAACTATAACAGGTATTGAAGTTTTAGATGATACTTTCCTTAAACAATGGGGAGAGAAGAAGGATTTTATTTACTACATTACAGAGTTTGGGAATTTGAGAAGGGAAAGTGGTGAATCAATGTCATACTTTACTAAAACATTTAACCGGATGTATATAAATATCCCAACTGAAATCAAGCCTACTGCTACATCTGCAAAAATCACATATGCTAATGCTTTTGATTCTGAATTTTGTTTGTTGTTAAGAGAAAGGAGATATGTTACATTGGCTGATATGCAAGATACAACACTTGAAGTGGAATCTAACATCCTTGCTGCAGAAAAATTAAAAGGTAGAGCTGATAGAAGGAGACAAAAAGGAGAAGCCTCATCATCAAGTTTAGATCCCAATATTGAAAATATGTCTAAGATGATAGAATATTTGACTTCTGAATTGTCCAAAATGAAGATTGAAAACAAGCAGCCTAGAAAAGGTAGAGATCCTAATGCTTTTATTCCTCGAAATCCAAATCCTTATAGAAGAAATAATGAGCAAGCTCAGATTTTACAAAGGAATAGAAATGCTAATGAGGATCAAAAAATTAAATCCCCTTTTCAGAATACAGTGATGGAGGAATATCAGCCAGAAGATGATGATGAGATTCATTGTTTGGGGGATAAAGGTAATTCAACTTTCTTGACACAAGATGCTTATGAGGAAGCTTTGATTAGTCATCTGACTAATCAAGAATCAAATGATGGATCTATTTTTCAAGCTGATGATCAGAATAAATACAATTTGAGATCTAAACAAAATAATAGTAAGCAAGTTGTGCAAGCTCTTCCAAAAAAATTACTACCCTTGCAAAACAACAAACAAGCAAAGATCAAGCTCAAATAAATGATCAAGTACTTCTATAAGCTCCCCTGCATGATGTAATAAACCCTGACAAATTTCCTTTTTCATTCAACTTTGAATCATAAATTTAGAAGGTTAAGATTCCCATATCTCTCATTGAATTAATGAAGAATGAAACCTTCAAACAAACCATCCTCAAAGCCCTTGAGCCTAAATCCATACAAGATGTTGCTGATGTTGTCAACCTCTAAGATGATAAGCCTAATGTTGTCCTTATCCCAATGATTGAAGACCGTGAGGAAACCTCTCCACCTTTTTATGTCTCCTTGAATATCCATGATAAAATTTTCCATAATTTCCTTTTAGACACAGGAGCTTCTCATAACCTTATGCCAAAAACAATCATGGATGAGTTTGTTTTAGAAATTACTAAATATTATCATGGTTTATTTTCATTTGATTCTAGGAAGGTTAAGTGCCTTACTTTGATTAAAGATCTAGTAGTTTCCTTATCTCAGTTACCTATGAGGAGCATGGTAATGGACATTGTGGTAGCTTATGTGCCACCAAAATTTGATATGCTCTTATCTAGAGCATGGATCAAAAGGCTAGGAGGCACCTTGCAAATGGACCTTTCTTATGAAACTGTCATAGTATTTGGAGGGGAACACAGGAGATTCTATAGGGAAGCACAACTAGGCTATATTATCAGTGATGAGAAGAATCCTACAAATCAACCAATCTACTCAGTTGATACAGATTTGGGAGCTTGTATAATTCATATTGATGACACTCAATCAACATCTTTGCAACTTAGAAAGCCTATTTTCCAATCTTCAAAAGTAGAAATCACTCCTATATGGAGTATGTTATTTGATGGTGCTTGTTCAAGAGAATCTACAGGAGCAGGTGTTGTTTTTGTTTCACCTTCCAAAGAAACAATTCATTTGTCTTTCAAGATGGATTTCAAGGTGAACAATAACATAGTGGAATACAAAGCCTTAGTCTTGGGATTAAATGTATCAAAGGACATGAATATTTAGGGGTTGAAGGTATATGGAGATGTTGATCTGATAATTCAACAAATTAAGAACACTTTTCAAGCCAAACATGTTAGGCTTAAGTCATATAGAGATGAGGTATGGAACCTCATTGACTTTTCTAGCATTCAATATTTCATATATTCCTAGAGAAATGAATGAACTTGCTGATTCATTAGCTTTTTCAGCTAGTACCTTCAATACACCATTGCCACCAAAGATTAACTATGAAATTCAAGTGAAATATAGACCTTCCTTGCCAGACAATGTAAAGTTTTGGAAAGTGTTTGAAGATGATGAGGAATTGGTTATATTTATGGAAGTTATAGATGAATTTTATTCTCTCCACATAGATCAAGAAAATGAAAATGATGAAAAGGTTAAAAACCCTAGATTGAAAAATAAAATTGGATGCCATGACATTATTCATCTCCCCAATAATCAAATCCCAAGAGGATTACTACCACTTGAGAAATTCTTTGACCACAATGATGTGCCTTTGAAGCTTGATAGGAAAGAAGAAGATCCTATTGTATTTAAGTACAATTTAGGAGATGAACAGTGCCCAAAAACCATAAATTTGTCTAGACAATTGACTGCAAAACAAAGATCTAATTATGGCAGCCCGATGAAAGAGTTTTCAAATGTTTTTGCATGGGAGTACAGTGACTTAAAAACCTATGACACTCAAGTTGTAATATCCTTAGGCCGAACCCAATTGTAGTGTAAATGAAAATGTACATAAGCCAATGAGCTATTTGATATCATTTTTGTATGCACATTTCATGGCATAGTGCGGGCATGTACTGTGTAGTAAAATGAGCAAGTTTTCACATTCCAGGATACCACACACAGCATCATAAGTGCGTGCGATTTTGAGGCCAGTGAGCCTTTCTGTATATGTTGCATTTTATAGGTTGGTGAGTCAGTTATTATAAGATATGATGCTTATGTTTTGATTAGGATGGAGAGCCTAGATGTTAAAGGCCAGTGTGCCTACTTTTGTATATGTCTCAACATTAATATAAAATACATCGTTGCACGCAGATCGACCACGATAAAAGATATGGGGGACTAAAATCCACTGGTTAGGGAAAGGGAGGGGCCTAAAATTTAAGGAAAAGGGATAAGCTAGGGAGCTTAAGCCAAAAAGGAATATTATATTAATTTTTCTTAAATCATAAAGTATGGATAATTATTTTATCCTAAGTTCTAATGTTGGGTACAAGTGGGCCAAAGTAGCTCCCAACATGACAAGTCTCAAGTTGGGGACATGCATACATATTGTTGGGACTTAGTTCATTTTCCCATATTTTCCATCATTCTTCCCATCATTCCTTCCATCATTTAGTCATCCAATCAATCATCCATGATCATGCACACCCCCATTGAGCTATCCTTCTTATCTTCATGACTGGACCTGAACCTGTATCCATAGCCATTTTTGTGTTGGTGTATCTGGTTATCTTGGGAGTTGCACTGAAGAAGCGGGTTGTTAGTTCTGTGGGATATTGAAGAGGTGGGTTGTTAGGCTCGTGAGAAATTCTTTGGGTGAGAGAATTGTTGGGAGTTGATTTCTTGAAAGGTGCTAAACTGCAGCTACAAGGCTCTGAGACTTCATGTCCGGTATGTTGCTGAAGATTAGAAGGAAAGTGGAGCAGCCAAAGGACTATTGATAAGAGAAGGGGAACACTTCCTGGGTGGGACAAGCATGTGGGGAATGAGGTGTTGTAGGCTGTTAGTTTGAGTTGTCACTTGTGACAGAGTCTTTCCTATTGTTTATGATCCTTTAGCCTGGTTAGGAATCCCTTTACCTGGGTGGAGTTTAGTCCCAGCTTGGGGGTGACTCACTGTTGAGAGTGATGAATAGTGTGGTCTAAGGCTGGGAGGTTCATGGAAGGTCTGCACGCAGTTGGTGACATTCTTACCAAGATAACTACCAATTGTGTGATAAATTTACATGTTGAATTGTTATTTACGTGCTTATTTTTATGGGTTATCATATGTGTGGATATAACTGTGTTTATTTTTATGGGTATTTCCTGTATATGCTTACCATTATTTCAATGTGAATCTGTGTATTTACAGATGTATTTGCATGTTTACGTTTTATATATAATGCTTTCACAAGAGTTCTGTGTGTGTATATTTTAATTGCATACAGTTCAATTTTTTTATGTGGCATAGCTTAGTTGGATGTTGGGTATGTTACAGTATGTTCCGCAGAGAGAACAATAAGAGTTCTCTGGCATAGCGTGGTCCGACATGGGTGGTCGGGGATATTACAACATGGTATCAGAGCTTCAGTTTTCAACGTTGAGCATGGATAGGCAGAAAAAGTTGAGTTGAAGTGAAAAGTCATAGAGGATTTATTTTGAAATGGCCAAATTTCAGTTTGTAGAGCGTCCATGGTAAAAGTAACAACAATTGAGCGAAATTGGGGAAAAGCCCCAATTTTGGTTGTTAAATTCATAAGAAAATTGAGAAATTCAGCCATGTGGTGAAATATTATTGATTTAATATCTATTCTATCAAATTCAGACTTGGAATTAGTTGAATTGAAGTTACACTGAATCCATGACAGATGGAGCGAGTTTAGTGGTTAAAATTCTCAATTTGTGAATTGATTTTGGATAAATTCGTTCCAAAAATGTCAAATTACAATGGTTTGTTGTTGCATAGGTTGAAATGGTGTTATCGGGGTGAAATAGAACAAATTTCATGGTTGCAGAATTTTGATGGTAAATTGGGGAAAACGTTAAGCCAAAAGCCCCAATTTTTGCAGTGAAATTCACGAGGAATTGATGCGCATAAAAATGAATGTGCACATGTGGGTGCACTAAAAATGCATGATGCGCAGTGAAAAGCTCGTGATAGGTAAATTTTGACACTGCATGGAAAGATATTGGCGTGTTGGTGCGTGCGTTAAATTTTGGTGCCATGCGGAAAAATGTTAGTGTGCAAGTGTGCACGCTAAATTTCGGTGCCGCACGAAAAAAATGTTAGTGTGTGGATGTGCGTGCTACATTTCAATGTTACGCGAAAAAATGTTGGTGTGCATGACCGTGTGATAAATTTAGCATTGCGTGGTCTGCACACACATAATAATGATGTGTGTGGTGTGCGCAGTATTGGCAGATCCCAAAGGAGTTTGGTTGGTGAGCGCGCAATGTGGGTATATGTTGTCATGCGATAGTTTAGTTAATGGTGTGCACAAAGTTTTGGTGTGCGGTGGAGACGTACTAAAATATGGCATGGTGCAATGCATAGAGTATAATGTGCTCAAAATATCAGCGCGCCATACAAAAACTGTGCACAACAGGTAATAGTGCAAGAACCAAAACTGTGGGCGGTGAATATTGGTGTGTGACACAAAAGTAGTGCACACAAGTTATTGGCATGACAGAGAAGTGATACACAGTGGTTGTAAAGTGAACGAAGCAAATTTACCTTGTGTTGTTGTTTTGCATGATGAATATGGGTTTATAGGTTGAAATTTGTGCACACAAAGTTGTTTGAAGGGTGAACAACAAAAAAAAAACCAGTGATTTTCAGTGATGTCTTATATCATTTGAACGTCATCTTTTTGCAACACGTTTTTGAGGCCCTTAACAACATTTTTAGGCACTCGAAAACCAGGAGAACAAAGTGTGCCAAGGCACACCTTGTCTCTATAGCTCAAATAAAAGAGTTCGGAGAGATATTTCTAATGGTGTAAATTGTTCGTCAAACAAAGCTTTTATGAGAAAGTTACAACACAAACAGTGGAGGGTAAATTTTAAGACCCATCTAACTTCAAAGAGCCATAACTTTCTGCTCCAGAATTAGATTGAGGCGCAAGAGCAGTAAATGGAAATCTATTGAACCATAGAATACGTTACAAAATCTATATTAAATTCCTGGGCATGTTAAAATTGTTTAATATGGCAAAGAAGGTACCTGAAGCATACCAGTTACAATATGGTATTTTGGTCTGGAATTTCAACAGGCTGTATTTAGCAGCCTAGAACCCAGAAAGAGGTGAAACTTGGATAGAGTGTCCATAATATGTATATGAGGAAACCCAATTGAGATTCTATGAAACTTCCAAACGAGTAGGTGGAAAAATTCATATTTACAGTGCCAAGTTGCGCCAAGTTGAAAAATGAATAGAAAAATTAATGGACAATTTTTAAATAGCCATAACGTTTTGCTCGAGACTCGGAATTGAGCGTGGGAGAAGGTGTTGGAAAGGTCTTGGATAGTGGAATCTAAATATCCACCTAGAAAATTGATTTGGGAATTCAAATTTCTAGGAAATAAGAAGAAATAATTCTGATATATATTATTGAACCATAATGGTTCATATTTTAAGAAATTGTTGAAACAATTAGCCTGGCAAAGTTTTGTTGGCTGCACATTTTGTAGAATTAACAACAACTAGATCAGATCAAGATCAACACAGATTCCAGAGTAATGAAGGAGGCACAAGGGACTTACATTCAAGAAGATGATATTAGAGGGATGGATGTCCATTTGAGCATTGAAGGAACAAACTCCAATGGACATGGAGATGAAAGGAATGAAAACATGAATATGACAGAGACCATTAAGAATTTGCAGAAGGATGTCCAAATCCATAAAGATGATAATGAAGGGCTTATGAAAGACAAGGAGCAGAAAGATGACTTCAACATGAAGTTAATGCAGAGCTTGAACCAAATAGAAAAGAAATTGGACAAGGAGAGTGTCTCAAACAAATATGGAAGTCACAGGCCTCCTGATGAGAAAAGAAGAACCAAAAGTGTTAGAAAACATCATCACCACCACTAGGCATTCCAATAAGAGAGCACACAACAACTCAAGTCCATCCCCTGTAAGTAAGAATAATATTTCTGTGGTGGATGAACTACGAGGAAAAATGAACAAAATCAAACCTCCTACATTTGATGGTGAGCACAAGAAGGATGAAGATGAAGAAACATGGCTACTGGGAATGAGAAAGTATTTTCAATTGCATAACTATTCTTCTCATGCAGAAGGTAGAATTTCCATCTATCAACTCAAGGGAAAGGCATCCAAGTGGTGGGATCAACTTGTGCAGGTGCAACACATTAAAGAGAAAAGTGTTACTTGGAGGGAATTCAAGAAGTATTTTCGGAAAAAATACTTGACTAAGAGATACTATGACAAGAAAATGAAAGAGTTATTTGAACTCAAGATTGGGAGTATGACAATATATGAATATTAAAGAAGGTTTTTAGAAATGTTGAAGTATGTCTCTTTCATCAAGGATGAGACAATTAAGATTCAAAGGTATTTGAGTGGATTTCCATCATTTATCAGTGAAAAAATACAGTATGATGATCCAAATACATTGGAGGAGACCATAAGGTGATCTAAATGCCTATATGATCAACAAAAAGCAAGGACAAATTTCCAAAACGCTTGGGAAGACAAAAATAAATTCAAGGTGGATCAGAGGAAGAAGGGATCTAATCCACCAATTTTCAGAAATAATCCATAGGGACAAAAAAACTCCTAGAGAGCCCAGAACGATTCAAACATGGGGTCAAAGGCCACGACAGCCACCTATTCACTGTTGGGTTTGTAAAGGAGATCATATGTTCAGAGATTGTCCTCATAGAGGTGAAAAGGGGAGAACTGTTCACAATGTACAGCAAGCTAAAATAGTGGAGGACATGGGAAAAATTGTGCCAAGGATCTATGTAGACCTGGACAAAAAGAAAGCAGAGTATGAGTCACATATGATTGAAGTGGAAGGTATGATCAACAACCAAACCATTACTATTTTAATTGATTCAGGAGATAGTCATAGTTATATAGATCCTAAGATGGTGGAAAGTTTTCATTTTCCAAGAAGCAAGCATGGAAAATCTTGGTTGGTGCAATTGGATACCGAAGCTAAAAGAAAAGTTAATGAGATGGTTAAGTCATGTCTTATGGACATGAATGGGTTGAACACCAGTGCAGATTTGAACATCTTGCCTTTAGGTTCCTATAACTGTATAATTGGGATGGATTGGTTGGACCAAAACCATGCCATCCTAGACTGTCATAACAAGGCATTTAATTGCTTGGATGAGGAAGGGATCCTAAGGAAGGTGCAGGGAATTCCCAGGGCAGTAACCATCAGAGAAATTTCAGCATTGCAGCTGAAGAAATGTTACATAAAAGGGTGTCAAATATTTGTAGTACATATGGAAGAGACACCTAAAGATAAGGTGCCAAATTTGGAAGATTTTGTAGTCCTAGAAGAATTTGAAGATGTGTTCAATGAGGTACCAAGACCACCCCCAAAGAGAGATATTGATTTCTCTATAAATTTAATGCCTGGAGTAGCTCCAGTGTCAAAGATTCCTTACAAAATGAGTACACCAGAGCTGAAGGAGTTGAAAATGCAGCTTGAAGAGATTCTAAAGAAGGGGTATATATGCCTAAGTGTGTCACCTTGGGGTGCCCCAGTCTTGTTTGTGAAGAAGAAAGATGGAACTTTAAGATTGTGCATTGATTTCAGACAGTTGAATAAAGTGACTGTTAAGAACAGGTATCCTCTGCCAAGGATTGATGATATTTTTGATCAATTGAAGGATGCAAAGATATTTTCAAATATACATCTCAATTCAGGATTAAAGAGGAATATATTAGAAAGACCACATTCAGGATAAGGTATGGTCATTATGAGTTCATAGTGGTGCCATTTGGGTTGGCAAATGCACCAGTTGTTTTCATGTGCTTAATGAATGGTGTTTTCCGAGAATATTTAGACAAGTTTGCATTGTCTTTTTGGATGAAATTCTTATATATTCTAAGTCAGAGGAAGAGAATGAACATCATTTGAGGATGGTATTGCAAGTATTAAGGGAGCATCAGTTGTATGCCAAATTGAGCAAGTGTTCATTCTATCAAAAGCAAATTCCTTATTTGGGGCATAGCATTTCAAAGGATGGGATAGCAGTGGATCCTGATAAGATAGAAGCCATTAGAGAATGGTCAATGCAAAAGAAAGTGACAGAGGTCATATTATTCATGGGACTTGTAGGATACTACAGGATATTCATTGAATGATTTTCAAAGATTGCACACCCTATCACTTCCTTACAAAAGAAGGGTGTGAAGTTTCAGTGGACATTGGATTGTGAAAAGAATTTCCAACACTTGAAACAATTATTAACAAGTGATCCAATACTAAGGATTACAGAACGAAATGAAGACTTCATTGTATGAATAGATGCATGTAAAGAGGGACTTGGTGGAGTCATCAGTCAAAATGGGTTTGTTATATGTTATGAGTCAAGGAAGTTGAAAGAGCATGAAATACATTATGCCACTCATGATTTGGAGTTGGCAGCCATAGTGCATGCCTTGAGGAAATGGAGACACTATCTCATGGGAAAAAGGCTTGAGCTAAGAACATACCATAATGGTCTGAAATATTTATTTGATCAACCAACTCTAAATGCTAGGCAAACCAGATGGTTAGAATTTCTAAGTGAATATGACTTTGATATAAAGCATATCAAAGGAAAAGAGAACAAAGTGGTTGATGCACTCAGTAAAAGAGTGCATGAATGGCATGCTACAACCATTAGCATGTACCAATAAGATTTGAAAGACAAAACTATAGAGGCTTCCAAATCAGATTTGTAATACAAGGAATTAGTGGCAAAATTACAACAAGGTATTTTGCAGTAGAAAAGTGAAGAATACAAGCTAGATAATGATGAAATTCTCATGTACAGGGGAATAATTTATGTACCAAATTCTCAGGAATTGAAAAATCTAATATTGGGAGAAATGCATAATGTACCTTATGCTGGGCACCTAGGATATCAGAAAAATATTGCAGTTTTTGTTGGTTGTGGAGCCTGATTATCTTCCTGATTCAGAGGTCCTTGCTTTCAGTTGTGTTTATACCCCATGAAGTATTTACACCCCAGAAGTATGTACACTCTTCCATATGGGGGAGTACAGAGGGGGGTACCCCCTCTACGGGGTCCGGGGGGACTATCCTCCTGGCTGGGGGGTCTGGGGGAAAGTGGGCCCCCAGCAGGGGTTCGAGGGCGAAGCCCCCGAAGGAAAAATTTCCTTGTAAATGTATATTGTAATTTCATTGTAAATCTAGACCATTCATTATAAGGTCGCATATCTAACGGTAGAGATTATGTTAGGGATTTTTTCCCTAGAAGGCAACCCTCTTTTATGAGGGAAATGTATTGTGGCTATGGTTGATTATGAATATTGTTTTATGAGATAGGAGACTGTGAGAGAAAGAAGAGGAAGTTACAACAGGTTTGTTGTAGGTTGTATCCCTTCATATGTTGGATAATAATAAAGGAAGGACCTGGCAATTTCTCTAGTGGATGTAGACCACACTGGGTGAACCACATAAATCTGTGTCTCTATTGTATTGTGTATCTTCTGTGTTTTGTTTCCGCATTTGTTTTATTTTATTGCTCCACGGTCTTGTTTTTCTAACAAATGGTATCAAAGCGAAAGGTAACTAGTAGGAAAAGAGGGTTCCTGGTTCGGGTTGGACCAATGTCGGAATATGGAAAGTTTAGGGTCGAGAAATTTAATGGCCAAAACTACCAGTTATGGAAGATGAAGATGGAAGATTATTTATATCAGAAGGATCTATTCCTACCATTGGGCAGAGTAGCAAAGAAGCCGACGGCCA
Source organism: Picea sitchensis (assembly GCA_010110895.2). NCBI lineage: Eukaryota > Viridiplantae > Streptophyta > Pinopsida > Pinales > Pinaceae > Picea > Picea sitchensis. The sequence goes on along the minus strand of SNQJ01S0058820.1, from coordinate 30,575 downwards.
TGAAGGACGAAGAATGGGAGATTCTTGACAGAAAGGCTCTAGGAACGATAAGGATGAACCTGGTAGCGTCAGTGGATTTCTATATTTCCAAAGAAAAGACAATGAAGGGTTTGATGGACGCATTGGCCAAATTGTATGAAAAACCCTCAGTGTCCAATAAGGTATTTCTAATGAAGAGATTATTTAATATGAAGATGTCATAAGGTGGGTCTGTTGCAGATCATTTAAATGAATTTAATACGGTTACTAATCAACTAAGTTCTGTAAAAGTGGACTTTGATTATGAGGTCAGGGCTCTTCTAATATTGTGCTCATTGCTAGAAAGCTGGAATAGCTTGGTCATGGTTGTAAGTAACTCTATCTCTAGTTCAAATACTTTAAAATTTGATGATGTTGTTGGTGTTATCCTTAGTGAGGAAATGTGACGGAAAAGCATAGGTGAGACATCAGGTAATGAATTGAACATGGAGAATAGGGTAAGACAAAAGG
>SNQJ01S0058820.1:4941-27103 GCA_010110895.2 Picea sitchensis | reverse complement strand
GGGAGTAACCAGGGAGAAACTGAGTTCCTGCTCAGTTTTAGTTGGTCTTCAAGAATAAAGATGAAGATGAGAAATTTTCCAGGTCCAAGAAGGTTCAGAGTCCATCATATACAACAGTGGTGGAGTTGTTGAGATCAGTCTCCAAGTGGGATATTGTTGGTTGCGGAGCCTGATTATCTTCCTGATTCAGAGGTCCTTGCTTTCAACCGTGTTTATACCCCATGAAGTATTTACACCCCAGAAGTATGTACACTCTTCCACGTGGGGGAGTGTAGAGGGGGGGTACCCCCTCTGTGGGGTCCAGGGGGGCTATCCCCCCAGCTGGGGGGTCTGGGGTCAAGCGGGCCCCCAACGGGGGTTCGGGAGCGAAGCCCCCGAAGGAAAAATTGCCTTGTAAATGTATATTGTAATTTCATTGTAAATCTAGACCGTTCATTATAAGGTCGCAGATCTAATGGTAGAGATTATGTTAGGGTTTTTTTCCCTAGAAGGCAACCCTCTTTTACGAGGGAAATGTATTGCAGCTATGGTTGATTGTGAATATTGTATTCTGAGATAGGAGACTGTGAGAGAAAGAAGAGGAAGTTACAGCAGGTTTGTTGTAGGTTGTATCCCTTCATATGTTGGATAATAATAAAGGAAGGACCTGGCAATTTCTCTGGTGGACGTAGCCCACACTGGGTGAACCACGTAAATCTGTGTCTCTATTGTATTGTGTATCTTCTGTGTTTTGTTTCCGCATTTTTTTTATTTTATTGCTCCATGGTCCTATTTTTCTAACAGTTTTCAAGAGCCAATATTATTGGCCAGGCATGAAGATAGAGGTTGTTGATTTTATTGCCAGATGTTTGGAATGTCAAAAGGTAAAGGCTGAGCATAGACACCTAGATGGTTTGCTACAACCATTACCCATTCCTGAGTGGAAGTGGGAAGTTGTAACCATGGATTTCATTACCAAACTGCCCAGAACAAACAAGCAACATGATTTTATCATGGTAGTAGTGGATAAGCTTACTAAAGCTTCCCATTTTATTCCAGTTAAGCTCACTCACAAGGCAACGAACATTGTTGATGTTTATATGAGGGAAATTTCTAGATTACATGGCATACCCAAGACAATTGTGTCTGACAGAGATCCAAATTTTACGTCAAAATTTTGGAAAGGATTATTCAATGGATTTGGAACAAATTTGAATTTTAGTATAGCTTATCATTCAGAGTCTGATGGGAAAACAAAGAGGGTGAATCAAGTGATTGAAGATATGTTGAGGATGCATGTGATGGATAAACCATAAAAATGGGAAGACTACCTACACTTGGTAGAGTTTTTTTATAACAATGGGTACCAAGCATCTCTAAATATGATCCCATCTGAGGCACTTTATGGAAGAAAGTGAAACACACCAGTAGGCTGGGATAACCCAATAGACAAAACAATGGTTGGGCCATATTTTATCAGGGAAATGGAGGAGCAAATGATAAAAATAAAAATAAAATTAAAGGCTGCCCAAGACAGGAAGAAACGTTATGTTGATAAGGGCAGAACTCACAGGGAATTTAAAGTGGGTGACCATGTATTCTTTAAAGTGAAGGCCAACAAAAGTTCCCTGAAATTGGGAAATTGTTCAAAGTTGGCAACTCGCTATTGTGGTCTGTTTGAAATCCTAGAGAGGATTGGTCCAGTATCTTATATGATTGCATTGCCTAAATCTATGTATGTTCATAATGTATTCCATGTATCATTGCTAAAGAAATATATACCTGATGCTAATCATGTTATTGATTGGAATGTGATCCAGGTGGAGCAAGAAGGTGCTTTCCAAGTGCATCCGGTGCACATTCTGGACCGGAAAATAAAACATCTCCATAATCGATCTATAGGGCTTGTAAAGGTCCAATAGACCTGGTACGATCCTAAGGATGCTACTTGGGAGCATGAGGATGCAATGCAGGTAGAATACCCACATCTTTTTGAGGATTTTTGATTTTTTTTTGTATATGGGTACATGATGCACTGAGGACAATGCATAAATAAGGGGAGGGGATTGTAATATCCTTAGGCCGAACCCAATTGTACTGTAAATGAAAATGTACTTAAGCTGGTGAGTTATTTGATATCATTTTTGTATGCACATTTCATGGCATAGTGCGTGCATGTACTGTGCAGTAAAATGGGGAAGTTTGCACATTCCAGGATACCGCGCGCAACAACATAAGAGTGCGTGATTTTGAGGACAGGGAGCCTTTGTGTATATGCTGCATTTTATAGGTTGGTGAGCCAGTTATTATAATATAGGATGCTTATGTTTTTATTAGGCTAGAGAGCCTAGAAGTTAAAGTCCAGTGCACCTACTTTTGTATATGTCTCAACATTAATGCTAGTGTTTATGAATGTTGGAGACACCTTTCAAAGGGCCATGGGCATCACCTTTGTAGGTGAGAAAGATAAGTTTGTTTTGATATATTTGGATGATATAACAATGTTTTCTCACAGCCATAAAGAACATTTTCAACATTTGAGGAAGGTGTTCTTGAAGTGCATAAGGTATGGGATTTCACTCAATCCAAAGAAGTCTCGGTTTTCATTGAAAGAAGGTAAAACTTTAGGGCACATAGTGACTGTTGAAGGAGTAAAGATTGACTCTGCAAGAGTAGAAGATATTCAAAATATATATATTCCTATATCTAAGAAAGACTTCAATCATTTCTTGGAAATATTAACTTCATTAGGAGATTTATTCCTAATTTTGCAGAATTGATTAAACACATCACTAGTATGATAAGGAAGGATTCAGAAATTAAATGGACTGATGTAGCAAGGGATTATTTTTATTATATTAATAAATCTCTTATGTTAGCTCCTACTTTGATTAACCTAGACTATTGCAAAGCTTTCTACATCTTTTCATTTGCATCTAATGACACAATTGAAACGATGTTACTTTAGAGAAATGATCAAGAGCAGGAACAACCAACAACATTATTTAGCAAGACATTAAGAGATGTTGAGGTAAAGTATGATCCCATTGAAAAACAAGCTTATGCTTTGATCAAGTCACTTAAGGCTTTTAGAATCTATATATTTTCATGCAAAAGTTATAGCTTATGTGCCATCTAGTTCAGTCAGAGTTGTACTTATACAACCAGATAAAGATGGGAAAAGAGCCAATTGGATTGCCAAACTCATTGATTTTGACATTGATATTGAGCCAACCAAATTGGTGAAGGGTCAAAGTTTGAAAAAACTTCTTGCTAAATAAAATTGTGAGTTGTTGGGTATTAATTTCATTGGCATAAATGTAGAGAATGCACAATCTGAAATCTCAGTTGAAAGGTACATTCATGATCAGCAAGTTTCAACCCATTTGTCTTCTTGTGAATGGTATAGAAGTATAGTATATTTTTTGCAGAACCTTGCAGCTCCTCCATAGATGAATCAAACACAGGTAAGAGCACTAAAACTCAAGGAAATCAAGTTTTCTATCAATGAAAATATTCTCTATTGGAAAGACCCCTCTGGGATGTTATTGAGGTGTCTTGATAAAGAAGAATCAATTCAAGTTATGCATCAATTTCATAGCAGCAATTGTGGTGGCCATCACTACTGGAAAACCACAACCCATAAGATTTTGAGACTTGGTTACTACTGGCCATGTTTATTTACTAATGTTTTCTCTTATGTAAAGACATGTGACAAGTGCCAAAGGTTCACTGGAAAACAACAACTAAAATCTCTCACATTGAAGGCTATTGTAGTCACTGGACGCTTCCAACAATGGGGGTTGGACCTCATTGGAGAGATACATCCACCTTTAAGTGGCCATCATAGGTGGATTTTGGTAGCAGCTGGTTACTTTACAAAATGGATTGAGGCTATTCCTACCAGGAATGCCACTCATTCTGTAATCATAAAAATTTTGTATGATCATATTTTTGCTAGATTTGGATGCCTCGAGAGACTTGTTACTGACAATGAAGCTGGATTCAAAGATGATGCTTTGGCGAAGTTATGTAATGACATGGGTATTCATCTTGTTCACTCAACTTCTTACTATCCTCAAGGTAATGGCCTTGATGAATCATCAAACGAAATCCTAGTGAGAATTATTAGAAAGTTGCTCAAAGAAAACCAAAGGAGTTGGGATTCTAAGTTAAAATTTGCACTCTGGGATGATAGAGTGAAAAATAAAAAGTCCATCGGTACTTCTCCATTCAATTTAATGTATGGAACTGAATCCATTTTCCCTATCCAACTTGCATTACCTGTTGCAAAGTTTTTCAATAAGTAGAAGGGGAACCAAATGATTTAGTTAGAAGGATTCTTCATATTGTTGAACTTCAGCAGGTAAGGGAGTTGTTACTTGAGAAGATAGAGTTACATCATAAGATGATGAAATAAAGCTTTGACAAGAAGGCTAAAGAATATATTTTCCAAACAAGGGATCTTGTTTTGAAGTGGGATTCTTACAAACAGGATAAGGAGAAGCATGGAAAATTTGATACTTTGTGGACTGGTCCTTTCATCATCTCTCAAGTGTTGCAGAACAATAATTTTTTATTACAGAACCTGGAAGGTAATGAAGTATTTGGTGGCTCATTCAATGGGAATTTTCTCAAGACCTATTTCTATTAAGAATTTTCAAGCCTTCTCAATTGTAAATATCATTTCATTAGTTTCTTTTTTCAATTTAGTTTCATAAATAACTCCATGCCCAATGGAACAACAAGTTCAATTTTCTTTTTGGTTTTGTAGGTGATAGGAAAAGAAAACAACCTTATGAGTTCTTGGAACCTCACAGGGAGGTTTCCATCCCCAATTAGAGCCATTTTTTATCTCCCAAATAAAATTTCATTTTATTTAAGTCTTAGGTGATTAACCAAGTCTTTATTTTCCCAATTCATTCAATAAATAAGTCCCTTATTGAGTCTATTCATCAAAATTCTAGTCATGAAAGTGGTGACTAAGGGGTCATGATGATATTTATCCTAAGTCTTGTATGTCAAAATCAAATGTAAGTCTGAGTCATTATGGTTTCAAGAGGAGAATGTGATGTAAAAAGTCAAGTTTTAAGCATGATTGTAAAGATTGTCACCTTCAAAGTTAAAAAAACATCATAACTCATTCAAGGACAAGTTTTTAGTGTGTGCCATCCTTTTTACATACGTTGCACTAACAACTAAGTCCGAGTTGTCAACACATTTCATTATTAAACTATTTGGCGCGCTGCAAACTCATGAAGGTGGCTCTGTCTCATGAAAATGTGTACATATACTTGATGAAGTGAATTTAAGGAAGGCTCTGGAATATTCTCACACATCAACAAGAGTTTAACACTCCCTCCAAACATTCAACTAATCTTCAAATTCAAACTTGCTAAGGGATTTTTTGCATGCAAAGGTAGTTTATATCTCTGAGTTTTTGCGCTTTGATATTTCTTGTATGCATAAGTGTTTGTTGTAGGAAGTTAACCATATGATGGATCCAAAACAAGGTGTTACACCCATAAAAATATCATGGTATTTATATAGGTTTGAACCCTCTGATACGAGTTTGATTGAGAAAAACCCTGAACATGTGAACTCTTTCAAGCATATGGGATGTTGAAGATACTGTCAGAAGCTTGAAGGTCATCATATGGAGGTTAACAGAGATTTTGTGAAGAACTACAATGAAGGAAAGACTAAGGTGGGTCCTCTAGAGATCAATCTAAACATGAATATGATCGTTGAAGCTACAGAGATACCAAGTGTTATCACCATAACAATTTTCAGATAGGATCCAAGTTTCAATTTTAGAGGGGGACTAAAGAAGCATAGAGATATGGTGCGATTTGGAGGACTGAGTTACTTCTGGCAGAAAAGGGCCAATATAGAGGAGGCACAAAAGGAGGCGCCTGACGGACCGCAGATCTTGAAACATTCAATATCAATGACCAGGACGCATATCGGGTGATGAAGTAGAGATAAGGATAATTGTTCGAGGGCGGGCTGGGGAAAATACCACAGTTTCATTCCACGGATGCGTGGTGCCCTCAGAGGTGCATTGGGGCAAAAATCGAGTAAGTGCGAAACCGCTCAACCATGCCCTGATGTCACATGTTCAAATGCCATTTGAATACATCAAATCAACAATTCATGTAGGGAAAGGCGAAGACCGGTCAAATCACCTCACTCCACTCATTCAGGTACTTTACGTCCGTGCGATGCCAGGTAAGCATCGCTAGATAACTAACTCAATGGCTCATCATTCGAAATAGATTGGCCAAACATGATAAAACAACATACTTGCAGGTACTCTTGTCAACAATTCTTGATTAAAACTCAATGACTATCGCTCTTCAAAATATGGATGGTGTTATTTTTCTCCAGGCAATCAACGTTTCATTCGTAAGTAGAGTAATCTCAAACTGGATTAACTTCCTAATTTCTGTGAAGTTAAGGAAAACAAAAATCATGTTTTCTGCAAAACTGGGAGACATGGACAAAGCCAATCAAACAACATCCAGTGAACTAATATTTTCAACCAATATGGCGAAGTCATTAGTGAATAAGAAGGAGATGTTGGTTTCTCAGATATTGGAAACAAAATTCCATACATATCCTGAAACAAAACCAGAAGTGGACAAAGAGATCGGATTAAATCCCATCATGAGAGATTTGATCATCAACAGGCATGCAGACGAGCGCTACAAATGAGAAGTAAAGAGGAAGCAAAGCAAGTGACATAAGACAAGAATCAGAGTTGAGGCGATCAAGAGCGTCGGGGAAAANTCATTAGTGAATAAGCAGGAGATGTTGGTTTCTCAGATATTGGAAACAAAATTCCATACATATCCTGAAACAAAACCAGCAGTGGACAAAGAGATCGGATTAAATCCCATCATGAGAGATTTGATCATCAACAGGCATGCAGAAGAGCGCTACAAATGAGAAGTAAAGAGGAAGCAAAGCAAGTGACATAAGACAAGAATCAGAGTTGAGGCGATCAAGAGCGTCGGGGAAAATGGACTAGTCTGGTTGAGCACTCTAAAGGAAGAAATCACCAATCTGGAATAAGTTCTTAGGTTGAATTGACTACGTTTCAGAAAATTTTGGACGTATGGCATTCAATAAAAAAAGCCTCAGATATGTCAGTCCTATTTATAACACTCCCTATCAAGTAGGAGAACCGTTGTTATGCGTTACTCCTTTTTTGTAACAGATCTTTATCTTTAGACTGTGGGGAAGTTGAGTCGTTTTGAATCCTGTATGTAAATTTTCTATATATATCATTCCCAGGATAAAGAAAGGAGGAGGAAAGAGGGGCATGCCCTCGAAGCAGGAAGACTTTGTAAAATCATGGAGATAAACTGAATACACAATGCATAAGAAATTTTTGGACTGTTTATGAAAATATTCTAATTGGCTATGATATGAGTTTTGTTTTCTTTCTTTGTATGTATTTCCTGTGATATTTATTCCATTTACATTTTCTTCTATTTAAATTGGAGAGTTAAAGGCCCATAATTCATCTTATGATTCTCTTGGTTTAGAAATCTAAACTGTGTGTATTGCTTCCTAACTAATTCAGAATTCATTTTAATATGCTCTGATGCAGTTATGTGTTTTCCTTTTTCCTCTTTCGCCATGCAAATTTCAATTTAAACTCATACTCATTGCCTCATTTAGCCTTTTTCCTCTTGATAGTTCATTTATGACTCCATAGCCCAAATGTCACCCCCATTTCTTCAACAACTTTATAAAAACCCCCAACATAAACCAAATCTAGCCACTGATTACCAAAGAAATAACCAGAGACATGAGAGATCCCTATCTGAGTTGAGAAGGCTAGTGCTTCAACTCTAAAGTAGGTTGAAATAGTTACCTCTGTCATTTGTCTATTCAGCCGGACAAAATTTACAGAGTGCTAACATTATGGTGTCATTGTCGGGGATGAAATTGAAATATCTTCCCTAGGAAAGAATGACATGGTTGAGTTCTGAGGTCTAAGAGAAGACGAAACTTAGGCACAATATTGGCTATATTCCTGCTCTGGCGAGTCCACAAATCAAAAATCAGTTTGAAGGTGATTCCACTAGTAGAAGAATCCAAAATTTTGAATTTTCAATGGTGACTCCACTCTCAATGCAGAATCCAGCTTCTAAAATATTATTGATGACTCCACTCAAGATTCAAATGTAATTCAGAGAATCCATCAGAAGATGAGACCCCTTGACAGAGGTCTAAAAAGCATTATGGAAGAAAACAAGTACTTAAAATTGGATTTTTTCCAAGGCATTTTATTGTTTGTTATACGTTGCCTTTGGTCCTTTCCTGAACATGCTAGAATTTTTTTTCTTTACCTATCGAATGAAAATGATGATCGTGAAAATATTGAAATTATATATCCTCCTCTTAAAGTTATACAGATATCTCCTCAGTTTATCATTGATTTTGATAAAAAATATACCATCTAAGCTATGTGATAACCATGACCAAGTTGATAAGCCCCATGAAGCCAAGGATAATATTTCACCTCCTATACTTGATCCCACTTCCTCCAAGAGTCAACATATATACATACCCTTGAAGCTACCCCAAATCCTTCATGATTTTCCTCCAAAGTACTATAAGTACCTACCTTTGTTTGATGGGGAACTTGATGCCATCTTAGCTGAAAAACACATCCAAGGGTTTGAGCATTTTATAGATTTGTTTGAGATATACCATGATGATGTTTGTATGAGGGCCTTCTCTCAATCCTTGAAAGGGGACACCAAAGACTGGTTTAAACATTTGCAGTCAAATATAATTATCTCATGGGAGGAATTGAAGAATGTCTTTTCAAAGTTTTGGGGCAAGAAGAAATCTTTGGATTTATAGCTTACAGAGTTCTATGCCTTAAACAAGAGCAATTAAACTGTTTCTATATTCAGTAGAAGGTTTTCCAGTATTTTTTATAATTTTCCCAAATAAATTCAACCCATGTAAGCTACTACCATGCTCAATTATGCAACTACTCTTCATCCAGATTTGTCTTTCCTCCTGATGGAAAGAATACCTAAGTCCTTACATCAAATGTTCAATGATGACTAGGAGATTCAACACAATATCCAAGCATGTGAATGTAACCTAAATGAGGGGTTGGATATTCAAGAATATGAGAGAGAATATGAACAAGAAAATATTTATTGGAATCTTGAACATTGAGTCGATAATATCATAACTTCTCTTGAAGTTTTCAATGCTTATGATTTTGAAAAATATCATATTCCACTTGTTGAAAAAGGAGGTGCCATTTTAATTCCTGATCCATTCCAGGATAAGAAGAGGACTGATTATTTTATGTATTCATTTATATACAATCAAGAAGATGAAGCTGCACGTCAGCCTGTTGAAAAGCAGGTTGATGTTCCAAGTTTTTTTTGTTAGATGATATTGCAGATGTTGTTGATTTGCCTATATATGATAAATATGATGATGATTGTGATGTTGAATTCCTGAAACAACTAGTTGTATGTTCTCTAACAAGAAACGTTCCTTTTCAGCAGTGTAATGAGAGAAATCAGCCTACATATCACAGTTACAAAGAGGAAAGTATGGAATCAGTTGAAGGGAATTCTTTGCCTTTATGCTTTTCTACATTTAAATTGTTGAAAGAAAATTCTAATATTATCATTGAAGAAAATGAATGTGTGTTGATGCCAAATCACACTGATTCACTTGAACAAATCAACAAGATATTGCAACAATCTTCTTATGTGTTTGATGACCCTATTACTTGTTATGTAGAAACTCTTGTCAGTTCAAAATTGTAGACATTGGTCAAAGATAAATCTGAAAATGAGCATGTTCAACAATCCAAAGAAATTGAAAAAAGTTCCTATGACAACAGTGAAGAAAATGAAGGAAGTTTTGAATCAGGTGAAAGAACCTTGCCATTATGTTTTGCTTCTTTCAAATTGCTGAAGAAAAATGTTTATGTTTCAAATCAGAAATCCTCTAGGTATGATGTTGAATATGAAGAAATCAGTGGACTTACAAATGAAAACTATCTTCCTTTATGTTTTCCTTCCTTTGAATGGTGGAAAGAAAACCATGATATAACAGAAGAAACAGGGAAGTTTGACTGTATTCACAGTGGCACTGTTTTACATGAGGAAATTGTTATCAGTAAGGAAGACCAACAACATTCACATGCATTAAATGATCATGTAGCTGATTACTTGAAAGGATATTCCAATTCGGAGTTGCAACCTGTGCTTAACCACCAAATTGAAAAAGAAGAAGAAGTTGATCAAGAAATTGTTGTTAAAGGTTATTTTCCTTCTCATGAAACTAATATAGATATTCAACAATATTTCTAGCTAGACAAAGTGTTTCAAATTTGTCTTTCTTCCCCTGAAAATGACATGGTGGTCCAATTTCTATGTGGCCTAGACATGGATGAGGATTTTGAAACTGCATCTATGGAGACCCCAAGTAGTGAAAAAACAAATGACTTAAGAGTTTCAGAAAAGAAAAAAAACATCGTCCGCCATTTCCCAATCACAAATACAAAAAGATAATGAAAAGGATGACACACATGATATGGATTTCAGATTTGAAGATGTTCGAGGATGTATGAATGTTTGTGTTGATATGTGTGGAAGAGTAGACACACCTATTGCTTTCATTTCATTCGAAAATATTCCCAAGATTGAAGAAATGGAGGAAGAGAAAAAAACACTTGTGAATGAAGCTTGTTTTTCTGTCTTAGCTCTTGAAAAGGAAACATTCTTTCATGTGTTTCACGATCCCATGGTATGTTATATGGAAAAAATTTATATTCACGATATACAGGGGATAATGGGTTGCAAGATTAAGGATAAAGAGAGTGATGAATTGGTGTTTATATTAAATATGGGTCTCTTTACACTAGACGATGTTCTTCAGCCATGGTTTTCTTATGTTTCAAGAAACTATTACCTCCAGACTTCTCGAAAAACCTGTCAATTTCTCGATGGCAATCAACAGGTTAAATCGCATGAAAACAAGAATGTGGTGGAATGGGTGAAACATGATAGTTGTTTTGTGCATGTTTTAGAAGATCCATTTTCATTTTTATTGGAGGAAGTAAACATTCCAAATGTTCTTGATTTTTTGAGATTTGGATTTATGGATGGATTTTTGAATGAATTATCAACAAAAATGCTTTGGAACAAGCAAGTGCAAAGAAAATAAGCAGTGGATAAAATGTTGTCATGGATGCATTGGCATTATGATTTCACTTGATTGGTAGCTCGTTTCAGCAGTTAGGGTAGGTAGGAGTGTGTGAATAATCTTGTTGGTCAAGAATTTTTCATTTTGGATTTTCAGTAGTATGTACAGTTAGATTTTAACGGTGTATTCGATGATCAATATCTGGTTAAGAATAGTGTGCAAAGTTTAGTTTTCAGTCGACAATGGTGACAGGTCGGAGCGGGGTACACACACATGCTTTGGGAACATCCCAATGGGTAGGCACTTGGTATACAATTCTTTGCTACCTCTTAGGGAGGATAACATCCCCAGTTGGAGCCTATGTTATCACCATAACAATTTTCAGATAGGATCCAAGTTTCAAATTTAACAGGGGACTAAAGCAATGTAGAGATATGGCACGATTTGGAGGACTGTGCTACATCTGGCGGAAAAGGGCCAATATAGAGGAGGCACAAAGGGAGGGGTCCGAAGGACTATAGATCTTTAAATATTCCATATCAACAACTAGGATGCATATCGGTCGATGAAGTAGCTCGGAGGATAATTTTGCGAGGGCAGGCAGGGAAAAATACCACAGTTTCATTTTGTGGACACATGGCGCCCTTAGAGGTGCATCGAGATGAAAAGAGGGTAAGCGTGAAACCGCTCAACCACACCCCAATGTCATGTTTTCAAATTCCATTTGAATATGTCAAATCAACAATTAGTGTAGGGAAGGGAGACGACCGATCAAATCACCTCATGCCACTTGTTCAGGTACTTTATGTCTGTGCGATGCCAGATAAATAACTCAAAGGCTCATCATTTGAAATAGATTGGCCAAATGTGATAGACCAGCATACTTGCAGGTACTCCTATTATCAATTCATGATTAAAACTTAATGACTATCTCTCTTCAAAATATGGATGGCATTATTCTGCTCTGGGAAATCAACGTTTCATTCGTAAGTAGAGTAATCTCAAACTGGATCAACTTCCTAATTTATGTGAACTTAAGAAAAAACAAATCGTGTTTTCTGCAAAACTAGGAGACATGGACAAAGCCAATCAAACAAAATCTAGTGAAACAGGATTTTCAACCAATATGGAAAAGTCATCAGTGAATAAGAAAGAGAGGTTGGTTGCTCAAATATTGGCAACAAAATTCCATACAGATCCTGCAACAGAACTAGAAGCGGACAAAGAGATCAGATTAAATCCCATCATGAGAGATTTAATCATCAACGGGCACACAGACGGGCGCTACAAATGAGAAGTAAAGAGGAAGTGAAGCAAGTGATAGAAGACATGAATCCGAGCTGAGGCGATTGAGAGCGTTGGGGAAAATAGACTAGTATGGTTGAGCACTCTAAAGGAAGAAATTACCAATCTGGAATAAGTTCTCATGTCGAATTCAATACGTTTCAGAAAATTTTGGACATATGGCGTTCAACAAAAAAAGCCTCAGATATGTCAGTCATGTTTATAACTCTCCCTATAAAGTAGGAGAACAGTTGTTATGCGTTATGCATTTTTTGTAACCGATATATATATTTAGACTGTGGGAAAGTTGAGTTGTTTTGAATCCCACATGTAAATTTTCTATATATATCATTCCAAGGATAAAGAAAGGAGGAGGGAAGAGGGGACTGCCCTCGAAGCAGGAAGACTTTGTAAAATCATGGAGATAAACTGAATACACAATGCAGAAGCAATTTTTGGATTGTTTATGAAAAGATTCTAATTGGTTGTGATATGAGTTATGTTTTATTTCTTTGTATGCATTTCCTGTGATATTTATTCCATTTACATTTTCTTCTGTTTAAATTGGAGATTTAAAGGCCCAGAATTCATCTTATGATTCTCTTGGTTTAGCAATCTAAACCATGTGTATTTCTTCCTAATTAATTCCAAATTCATTTTAATATGCTCTGATGCAGTTATGTGTTTTCCTTTTTCCTCTTTCACCATGCAAATTTCAAGTTAAAATCAGACTCATTGCCTCATTTAGCCTTTTTCCTCTTGATAGTTCAAATGATTTTTCACTGCTTTATTCATTTCTCACTCCATAGCCCAAATGTCACCCCCATTTCTTCAACAACTTTATAAAAACCCCCAACATAAACCAAATCTAGCCACTGATTACCAAAGAAATACCCAGTGACATGAGAGATCCCTCTCTGAGTTGAGTAGGCTAGTGCTTCATCTCTAAAGTAGGTTGAAATAGTTACCTCTTTCGTTTGTCTATTTAGCCAGACAAAATTTACAGAGTGCTAACACCAAGAATAGGGGAACTTTGGTTTAAAGCCAAGAAATTGGAAAAAGAAAACTGGTGTCAAGACATGTTAAAGCCAGAGCATCATGGATCTAATCTAGTGAAGGGTATACCCATAAATTGGATTTTTGAAGCCTATGACAAGATGTTGTTTATCATACAAAGATTTTTTTACATGTGAAGGGAGGTATAGTAGATTTTTACAGTATCATTTGAATATGCTTCTTCATTTCAATGGTAAGAGGGAAATCGACCTACCATATTTCCTATTTATGAGCTTACAAAGGATGATTTTACTTGCTCAAACAAGGCTTGATAAAATTTAGAAATCCACATTCCATCATGCTTTGATTAAGTTGATAGTCATTGAAAAATTGAATAAAGAGGGAAGGGAATGGATTACCTTCCTGTTCATTTCTAAATATCAAGTGGACATGCCTATTTCTCCTTCAAAATCAAAGACTCCTAAAATGAATACTGTAATACCTTCCTCTTCTCCCTCATATAAAGTAACATAGTCCTCTCAAGACCCCGTTCCTCAAGAACCTTCACCTGTCCAAGTGTATAAGAGAGATAAGAGAAAAGTAAAATCTAAAGAGGTAGTTATTGAAGAAAAACTAAAGCCTCCTATGGAGCTTCCTCAAATGGAAATTGAAGATAATGCCCAGACTATTGATAGGAGAAAACTTGTACTAGCAGAGGAATCTCATCAAAGCACTGAGGTTATCAAGCCTAGAACTAGGTTGTCAAAATTGAAATTGTCTCCTCTTGAAAAGGAAGCACTTGAGGCCATATTCCAATTAAGTGAATCTCCACCAGAGCCATCCCCAAAGATAGTTCAAGGGTCTAAAAATAAAAGGGCTCAACTACTCAAGGATGGAAATAAACAACTCAAATAAGTTCAAGAGAAGAACCAAAAATTACATCAAGAGATTGTTACACTCAACCAACAACTTTCAAGTAAGATAGATGAACTAGCAGAAGAGTGTAATCATCTCAAGAGAAACATCAGGAAAAAGGTGATTCAGAGGAAACAATTGATTAATATGTAAAAGAAAAACCTTCATCTGAGAGAAGACAACATAAAGCTCACTAAGGACTTGTATTTGGCCAAAAACATGTTGAGTAAGAAGAATTTATCTATTTTCCTTAAGGAGATTACTTCAACTAGTTCTCCTAAGTAAAACATGTAGGTGTCTCTTCAAATTTTGCAGTCACTCATCATATGGTATAGCTTAAGATATGCACTATTCACTTTCGAATTTCAAGTTGCTGGACAAATAATTTTCCTTTTTGCCTATATTAAGCTATGAATTTTGATCCTAAGGAGGTATAAGTGCATGTATCTGAGATGAAGTCTGAGTAATCTTAGTATGAGTAGTAAGATATGGTGGTATGTGCTTATTTAAAGCAACGTTCCAGCCTCCAATCTGTTTTCCAAATAATTTTGATGATTTTTTTGAAAAACAAGTATCTATAGGAGTTTGTAGTGCCAACAATATGTTTCCTATACAACGCGTTGCAAACTCGCTTGTCTTCAACGATGAGAAATAAAAGTCAAAATTGACTTCTTTTTTGGTTGAGAAAATGATGATTCATGACCCAACTATTGATGAAAGTTTGAAGAAGACTCTTCCATCCTCAAGGGAATCCTGGTGGCAGCTGAAGACTCGAACTCTGATAGGGATTCGTATCCATTAGAAATAGGATCTAGTCCTACTATTTTTGTAACTAAACTAAAGTTGTTTTGATATGTAGCTATTCAATCCATCTTTAGAGGATCTTAGTTAAGGATTGTAAAGGCTATTTAGACCATGAAGTTTACATTTTAAGGGTTCGAAATTGGAGACTTTGATATACTCTTTTTTGTACAAGACCTCTTTGAAATACATTTTGGAATATAAGCACTTCTCTCTGTATTTGTTCAGATTTCGTTTCCCATATCTCTTTCTATATTTGTGAATGAATCATGTTCATTTCTCTTTGTTTATACAACGATTGATAAAGTCATTTGTCATTGCATTGATACACAATATCACGAGTCTTTTTTCCTTGTTATAATCAACCTTTCATATGTATTTTCAATGTATATGAGCCTGCTGGTATGATACGAATTCTTAAACCATATCAGTCCTTTAAACCATCTGATCAGTACTGTTGAGGGCCCTATTTTTCTGGATGTATTCAAGTGTGTCTTGAGTGAGGGATTTATTGAATGAGTTATTCATTTTCTGATCCATTTTCATACATTTCACTTAGCATTTGATTAAGTTACCAAGATCACTCAACCTACAACCTAGAGTGACTCTTGGAGTGATAAAAGTAACCACCGCATCACCATCAAACCACCATTACATGTAGGCATAGGATAAAAAAAAGGTGAACCAAAAATCCAAGCCATAAGTGTAGTCAGACAAAAAGAGACAAATTACAAAGGTGGCATGCAAGAAGTCTCCCAAATAAATGCACCCTCATTCCTCCCAATATATTGACAACATCCATATCAAAGAACAATAATCACCCTCCAATCATTGTACTATGCTATAAAGGATGATGGTATATCCCCACTAGCTTCTCCATTGCACCAATGTCCGAATCCAACATCACCCTTGCAACACCAATCAAAGCATAGTTAAACAAATTTCTATATAAACAAGGTAAATAGCACAAATTATTACCCAAGTCAAACCATAGCCATACAAAAAATTAAATTTGGCATATACACAAATTAATACCAAAAGGAAATCACTATATGTCCAATAAGGAAATAATAAAAAATAGTTATTGAGAATGGTCATGATGTGATGAATTGCATAGTAGGTTAATCTTGAAATACAAGTGGAAAAGTTATAATGTCAACAAACAAAAAAACAATGAGACGATATTTTTCATGTGAACATAAAAATACCTACTATGAATAAAGCACAAGCAAAATCTTCTGGCCCTTTTGGAAATAAGATTTTGTACATGTGTAGAGCCCAAAGAAGATCAGTTTCCATATTCATCAATATCACATACTGGCCCTTTTGGAAAGAAATTTTTGTACATGTGTAGATCCCAAAGAAGATCAATTTCCATATTCATCAATATCACATAATGTATAGTATGTTCTAACAATAGAGTGGGCCATTCCACTACATGTATCTTTGTACATTCATTGCCACTTTTTACTGGTGTCTCCTTATATATTTCAAGAAGAAAGATAAGAGAACCAACTTCTAGATTGAATGGTAGTATCTGCAAAGCTTGGTGGGATGCATACTTGATGACTGGTTAATAACATAAGCTCGCATTGAAAAGCGCTATGGCATGGTTTGAGCCTTGCTACAATAAAATTATGGGTTTTCCAATGCAATAGATTATAGAGGGGATTACATGGTTGTGTGTGCCCTCGTATATCATTATTAGTAGTTCTAGATCACTTTCATCATGTTCCACCTCTTCTTCATGTTGAAATTGTTTTTCAAGCATCTATAATAGCTCGTGCAAAAATTCATTTTATGTTAAGGATATATAAAAAATTACTTCCAAATTAGGGACATCCAAGGTGAGTGATTTATTGACTAACCTACAACAACAAATATCCCTTTCTTATTTTGTAGAATGTCAAAGAAATAGTGAAAAAAAATCCCCAATCCCATGCTTTGGTAGAACTTATAACCAAAAAGGTCTATGTAGTGAGAATATATCATACCTAGGATGAGGGATACTTTTAATAAGCATTCTCACATACTTCTGCCATTTGTATCCATGCTCCAAAACATCTATCTTTGATCTAGTTTTATCCCTTTTCTATTTTTGTCTACATATTGTTTATAATCTTTCTATCCTTGCACAATTCATATAGTTGATAAATAAATCCAAATGCCACGATATTTAAATTGAAATAGATTTTCTTACATTTTATGTCTCCTTCTAGGGGATGTCTTGTTAGCATTTCCACTAGATATCTCTGATAAATGTTCTTCCACATTGCAAATCTTTAATTTTTTATCTTCTTGACTCTGGAAAGATTGTGTAATTAGACTATTGGACATTCATTTTATTTTCATCTCTTGTTTATCATTTTTTTGACCCCTTTTCTTCCACAACTCATTGGGTCCATACATGCTTGTCATTATTGTGACCCTTTGGGGAGACCTATGGGTAAATATTGAACTCCTAGTTCAATGAACTACAATTATTAATGACCAAAGGATTATACCATAACAAGAAATTGAATGGATCCAAACCTCTTTCAATAGATTGATTTATCTCTAGACTAGACTAAAAGTTGTCACAATTTCCACCCAGGTGTCCATGTATGCAAAACTTACAATTGAAAACCCTGTCAAAATATTCCACTTTGTTAAATATACTTTCATTTGATTTTTTATTACCTTGGATCAAAATTCATAGAAGAGGTATTGTAAATAATGGAACTATGATATGATTTCCACATGACTACGAGAAATTACTAGTTAATGACTAGGGTTATGGATGTGATCTCTTCTTGAATAAGTGTGGTTGACCAATACTATTGAAGATTGATAAGGAAAAATGTTAATTTCCCACAAATAAATGATTATTATGTATCCTAATATCTTCATTTTCCTCTCCTCTCATTTCTTCAAGAACACCTCTTGGTGAATGAAATAACCTTGCTTCAACCATAGATCACATCATCTTGAAGAAAATTTAGAGCCAATATGGAATAATTTTAAAATTGAGGACTGACATGGTAGGGAATAAGTAAGGTGGTTGCACCATTATAAAAATGACATGTACCTCACTTACCCTATGCCAACTTGCTCAAATTTCAAGAGCTATATGGATGGAGAATGTGAGACACATTGCTAATAATGATTATGTGACAACTTTTGGTGGAATGGAATCATATGTAGTGGTTTAAGTTAGTGCTTGAGTGGGAGTGGAAAGAGGGAAAAAAAAACCATCCCTATTAAATATGTTGTAATAAGGTGGGTCAACTTTTTATAAGTGTCTATTGAGCATAACTTGTCATGTCATGTTCATGTGAACATAGATGAAATAAGTGAGATAATAAGTGGAAAAATTCAACTTTTTTGGTGAATTTCAACTAAGGAATACTTCAAACAACAATTTAGATTGTCTTAAAATGAGACAACCTTTGAGAGAAAAATTGTGCAGTCTAAATTCCCAAAGATTAAATGGAATTATAAATTTTGACAAAATTCTTACCAAAATTGTGAGGAAATTTCCATTTAAAATAAATTGAGTTTTCCACTTATTAACTTACAAAGGAGAGAGAAGAACAAGAGCAAGGTGAACTAGTGGAAGAGATCTTTATTAAATAGATATTAGATAAGAAATGTTCATTGAAACACATGGTAGACATGGAGATTGATATATAACTTGTAATATATGCAAAGTAACCCAACAAACAAAAGAGATTACATAGCTATCATAATTTTATTTAACATATATGGATTGAAATTTATTTTATTAAAGTAGAAATAAAAAAAAAATAAACCTAAAAATAGATTATCACGATGGTTCATGGTAGTCTACAAGTACTCAATAATAGAAATTGAATTTTTGCAAGTAATTTTTAATTAATTAATTTTATTTTCTTCATGAAATGAGAGGAAAGAAAGAAGCAAAAATATTCAGGCATTTGCAATAATGTTCATATTTCAAATCACTGAACATGGTGATTTTATACATAATTAATTTGCTCATTTGTCAACGATTCTTATATATTGATGACGGATGTTATTGAATTCATGAGGCCATTTAATTTCCATTCATTTTTCAACAATTCTTAAGAGTTTAAAGTATTATGAGTTATTATTCCCTGTCGTATGCATAGAGGGACTATATCGATCGTCAATTCATTGACTTCATATTGGTTTGTCCTTTGACCACAAATATTTTCATAATATCTATTGTTGGAGCTAGGGAACTAAAAACATTGATTTTTATATAATAAAAAGTACCATATATGTAATTATCTAATTGGATAACTGATTGGAGGTCTTATTGCCAGCTTCATTATTCCCAATGTTTTATATGGTAACATATTCAAACTTTTTAATCATATACAGTCTTTTTGAATCATATATATTTTCCTATGTATTTCTCGAAGGTGGATTAATGCACACATTAGTTCGAATGTTTGTCTTAGCATTTTCTGCTAGCTAAATATATCCCAATGTTTGATATGCTACCATATCCAAACTTTGTCCTTCGAATACATTCTCTAGCATATTACTATGTGTAATTTTTTCTTTATTCGTGCGTGCTTCATGAGTCTTTATCATTTTCAGGCCTGCCACGCTGCAGGATTTCTTAAATGTTTGCACAGGACAACACTCTTCGATGGTTCTGACAGTCTTAGGTGTTTACTGAATAGGTCTAGCAGTCTTAAATGTTTATTGTACAGTTTCATTCCATATTTTTTTATGGTGTTGTTTACAGTGAAATTGTGCAAAATTGTTCCTCACCGACATCACTGGTTCAGTGGTTGATGCTTGTTCGTTGGTTCCTTCCCCGCTTCTTGTTTTTGTTTGATTCAACTTTGCAAAGTTGATGTCCTACAATTGCAGTTGCTTGTTCATTGGTTCGTGGTTCTTCAACTTTGCAAGTTGTTAGGCCTGTTATTGCGGTTTGCAAGTTTTGTGGCTGAGCTCTTTTCATCCCCCGTGAGCTCAGCCACAAAATGTGCAAACCGCAACAACAGGCCCAACAACAAAGTTGAAGAACCACAAACCAGTGAACAAGCAACTGCAACTGGAGGACCTCAACTTTGCAAAGTTGAATCAAACAAGAACAAGAAGCAAGGAAGGAACCAACGAACAAGCATCAACCACTGAACCAGTGATGTCGGTGGGGAACAATTTTTCACAATTTCACTGTAAACAACTCCATCAAAAAATATGGAACGAAACTGTACAATAAACATTTAAGACTGCTAGACCTATTAGGTAAACACCTAAGACTGTCAGAACCGTCAAAGAGCGTTGTCATGTGCAAACATTTAAGAAATCCTGCAGCGTGGTAGGCCTGACAATGACAATGACTCTCGAAGCACGCAAGAATAAAGAAAAAATTACACATAGTAATATGCTAGAGAATGTATTCGAAGGACAAAGTTTGGACATGGTAGCATATCAAACATTGGGATATATTTAGCTAGCAGAAAATGCTATGACAAACATTCGAACTAATGTTAGCATTAATCCACCTTTGAGAAATACATAGGAAAAATATATGATTCAAAAAGCCTGTATACGATAAAAAAGTTTGGATATGTTACCATATAAAACATTGGTATGTAGATCATCACATAACTCCTCATGGTTAGAGAGTTATGACCATGTGAGGTTGGAGAACCCAGGTTTGGGTAATGGACCAAAGTTTGTTTGATGGATAACAATATGAGTTTTGCTATAGTTTAAGGTAATACTATTCTAGATGGATAGTACATGTCATTCCATTTCTGGCAGTATGTGTAATGTCACATAACTCCTCACGATTTGAGAGTTATGGCCTTACAAAGTTGGAGGACCCTCATATGTCATCTAGAAGCCCTAAAATGTCAAAGTAGTCAAAGTGGTTTAAGAGATTTTAAAAGGTAAATAATAAAGTGAAGTGATGAGTGTATTATAATTCAAAGTGAATAAAAAACAAATTATTTCAATAATAAATTTAATGGAGAAATTAGAAGTGGGTTAACCCTAAAATAAGGAAAGTGGGCCAAATGACCTAGAAGATGTTTTTAAGGAGGCTACTTGGAGAGTATAAATAAGAGGCAAGACTCTCTCATTTTAATTACACTTGAGCATATTGAATACATATAGTTTTCTGAGGTAACCAAGGATATCTAATCTGAATTTCTGAGGGAAGGTGAAGAAAAGAAGGTCGAAATGCAAGGAAGGATAAATTATTTCGAAGGTGCTTTTTAAGGTATGTTATTTACAGGGCATCTCACCATTTTCGCTATAACTTTTTTTATATAATGATTTCGACTGTGAAATTTATATTCCATTGAGAAAACATACCCAAGTATCTTTGGTAAAAAATTCATCTTGTGGGTCGTTGCATTTTGTGGCTAGTCTTGAAACTAGTCAAAAACAGGTGTTTCGGTTAAAAACGTCATAACTTATTCATAATAGATCCAAATTCAGTGAGACACAATGTTTTGGTTAGGTTACCATCTGAAGTATGTTGGGTAACAATTTTATATCAATTCAAAAAATATTTAGTGCAGCGCATGCTCTGCAAGGTTTCTCTCTAGAATAAGCCAGAATTCAACAAGGTATGCCATTTGTCCTATAACTCATTTTCTGAGAGGTTCCAAGTAGTGACACCTAGAGGAATTGCACAAAACACACTGAAGAACATTGTGTATCAGTTTCATATCTTTGTACATTACAGGTTCAAATTTATGATTACTTCAATTTAGGGTTGTTGACTAATCCAAAACTAGGCATGTGAGGCTAAAGAAAATTTTGATGAAAATGCTAGTCTCTTGTTGTTAAAGTTAAGGAAGGTTTGAATGAATGTGATCATATACACCAGGTCTATTACAGAGATACAAATCAGATTTAAATGATGAGATTGATGAGGGATTTTGGTTGAGTTGCATGTTGAGTACATGGTTGAGACAAGTAGTTGATGAGTTGGCACATACATGAGGTGTATAGTTGATGATGTTGGTAAATA
>SNQJ01S0058819.1:42923-54125 GCA_010110895.2 Picea sitchensis | reverse complement strand
CTAACACTTTTCTAAGAAAGAGTAATTTTTAATTAATATAGCAATTATATTTCATTTTAATTTTATAAATTTGAATGATTTGTTCCAACTTTCCATCTGTGAATCTCGAAATTAAAACCAGATCCCAACATGCTGTTCAGCTGAATGATGGAGGCCGTAAAAGCTCCTGCATCTTGAAGTATCTAGTTCAATGCAATCGAGCTGCCGTAAAGTGAGAATGCCAAGAAAGTGGAACATATTATGTAAGTGCAGTAGTGGTGGTCCATTAAAGCATTGGGCAGCTTTTACTGCTACCTTTCAGTAGGACCGCTCGGATATCAGTTGAGAACTTGAATTCCTTGTCCTCGTAATATCCAGCTTGAATATTTTTATTGCCCCCTAGCACATATCCATCTTTCCCTTAGAAATCACATATTCTGTGTGATCTGCTGAGTATTTCAATATTCATCCCCTACCCACTTCCCAGAAATCCCTCCCCTATTTTTGGTATCACTCATCCTGCCCGTTCTAACAAATGGGTTCCCAATGGAAGCTGCCATGCATAGAAAGCTCACTAGCCTGTGCATTCCCCACGATGACAATTGCAGTATTGGCATTACTAGTCCTCTCTGTATCGCCTCTGGTTATGGGATGGCCATGCAGGGACTTCTGTGGCCCAGTCCAAGTGAAATACCCCTTCGGCACAGGTCCGGGTTGTGGAGATCCCAGGTTCCATAACTACGTAAGATGTGAAAATGAGAGACTCATATTCACCTCTCACACAGGATCATACCCAATTCAATACATAGACTACAGAAGACATATAATGTACGTCAACGATCCCATCATGTCCACCTGCAATTCCATGCAACCCAGTCCAAGCTTTGGCCTGGACTGGTCTGCCCCCTTCAGAATGAAGAACAATATATTCGTTCTCCTAGGCTGCTCTTCCACTTCATGCCTCTATTCAGACCCCCAAAACCATCTCTGCGACATGGCAAGTGCACATATTTGCAGCAGCCTGTATGCCTGCCCAGGAGTTTCAGGGCTCAATCTGGCTCTCTATTCACCCATCTCTACCTGTTGTGTGTATTCTCCTATCAATCTCGGTCCTGCTGTGGAGCTGAATCTTCCAAGCCTCCAGTGCTCGTCCTATACCAGCATTTATAGCTTTGGCAGCGATCCCACAAATCCAAGCCAGTGGAGATATGGTGTGGCTCTTGAGTATAACTACAATGTTGATAACTATGCTCCTAGCTCTTGCAGTGACTGCGAGAATAGCAATGGAGTGTGTGGGTATACAACGGGACCCTATGAAACCTTTATTTGTGTTTGTAGAAATGACATCAACACCACCTCAAACTGCTATGGACAAGGTAATGTTTCCTATATTTTCTTTAAGTTTTTCAGTGTTGACAGAGACCACCAAGGTATACTAGTTTCTATATTTTCTTAAGTTTCAGTCTTCACAAAAACCACTCGATTTTTGGCTGAGGCAGGATTGAAATTTTTAAGATATGTCCCTTTGGGATTCTCAGGTAGAGCTCATCATGGGACACGTCTTTTTAAGATTCTCAGAAACAGCCAATACTGAGAATGGAACTTGAGTTAGTAAATTGATAAACTTTCAAAGGTTTATCAATAAAGTACAGTTTAAATTACAAACAAAAATCACAGGCAATAAGAGAAAGTCCTAATAATATATTAACTTTAACTTTGTATTTATAGTAGAATTAGTTTTTTGATAAATATATTTTTTGAAAAACTTAAACAAAAAAATTTGCACCCAGTTAAAACTATGAAATATTTGTCAATAGGGAAAAAATCTGAAATTTAAAATGTTTTTGTAAATTAAATTAGATTTATTTCAACATAGATAAAAGAAAATAGCTAAATAAATTGAAATACTAACTTCTCACTTAAATAGTTTTTTACGTTGTCAATTTTTTTCATATTTCAGTGCTACATGATTTACAAGATTTAGCTTTGTGATTTGCTTAAAAGAATTAAAAATACTGAAGGTTTTCGTTCTGCCTATGAAAGATGCAGTGTAGATATAATCCTTTACATAATATATGACGTATAATTTTTTCATATTTCAGTGCTACATAATTTACAAGATTTAGCATTGTGATTTGCTTAAAAGAATTAAAAATACTGAAGGTTTTCGTTCTGCCTATGAAAGATGCAGTGTAGATATAATCCTTTACATAAAATATGAGGTAGAAAGAAAAACAGCAGTGGCTAATTAATAAATGTTGAGCATGGGTTTCAGGATACTACTGGGGCAATGCACACAGCAACAAGCCCACGTCCAAGTTTGGGATTGCAGGTAACTACATTAAACTTCACCTTTCTTTTTCATTGTTAATGTATGGAATTTTGGTATGCCAGAGGAATTGAAGAACTGTTTGCATGCCATACACTAATGAATATAGCAGACACTGAAATTTTTTCAAAATATCAGTATATAAATTTGTATATGAATATATATGAAACTTTTACAGACGGTGGTAAAATGAACTTCTCATCTCTCGTTTTACTAACGAAAATGGCCTCATTTCGATTTGTATTCAACTGTGGTTGCAAGTTCCCATCACAACAGTACCACCCACAATTTTTTCTGCAAAAACTATCACCCATAATTTTTTCAAAAACATTTTCTGCATTGTTGGTCAAGAAAATAATGACAATGTGACTTTAGACCTTATTTAGAGGTTTGAAGCTGAAATGACTGCATATTGTTTGAAAAGATATTGATATTTGAACGTATTTATTTGTAAGCTTTACAAGTTTGAAGCTGAAATCACTGGAATTTGATGAAAAATTAAATGTTTTTTCTTTGTAAGAACATTGAAATATGAATGTTTTTCTGTGTAAGTCCAAGTGTTAATTAATAGAATTTGATGGAATATATATGGAAATTTGAATGTTTTTTCTTTGTAAGCCCATTAAAATTTGAATGTTTTTCTTTGTAAGCCCAAGTGTTGTTTGTTAAATTCTATAGTTTCTCTTAGCCTTTACACTAGGAAAGGATGCATTGCTACTTTCAATCATCCCCACAATCATCCCCACGTCTGTATTGTAGAGCTGTCTTGTCTTTAGAGTCCAGGCTGCATTAACACGGAGTATAACATTTTTTTATCTTTGAAAGTTTACTCATGTTCTTTATGGCTTTGAATATGTTCTTCATGGCTTTGAATATGACTTTTATCTATCTTACCATAAACCAGAAATGCAAATCTAAACAGTAGTGCTTTTTTAAATATGATATATGTGTGAAAAGATGAATGCTCAAAATTGAAAGTAAATAGATATAGATTTTTTTTTTAACTATATTAAATAGTGCAAAGTAAAAATAGATGAAATGTGAAGTGTTTTTGATGTTATTTTAGAATCTCCAACATTTAAATTTAATTCTTCAAGCTCTTCTTCAGTTTTTAAGAATTCAATGTTGATTTTTAACTTTTAAATTTTAGACTCTCAACCAATACATATAGTGATCACTAATTTAATATAGTCAATAGTCTCACACAAGAATTTATAAATGCTCTCAAACTCAACTTAAAAACTTAAATAGTCTATAATCTTTTGTATACTTTAAATTAAAAATGTGATAACAATAATGTTTTTTCAAAACTTTATATAACTATTTAACATTTAAATTAAAATTGTGTTTTTCCTTTTTATAATTTTTTTTAGTTTATCTATACATAGCCTATATTTTTCAACAGAATTTTTTATTATTTCTTTGTACATCACCTATATTTCTCAACAAAGTTTTTAAGAGTTCAATGTTGGCTTTTTACTTTTAAATTCTAAACCCTCAAACAATACATGTGGGATCACTAATTTAATATAGTCAATAGCCTCGCACACAAATTTACAAATGCTCTCAAAGTCAACTTAAATAGTCTATAAACTTTTGCATACTTTAAATTAAAAATGTGATAACAATACTGTTTTTTCAAAATTTTATATAACTATTTAACATTTAGATTAAAATTGTGTTAAATTCCTTTTTATATTTTTTTCATTTTTGTTTCTCTGTACATAGCCTATGTTTCTCAACAGAGTTTGTACATAGCCTATATTTCTCAACAGAGTTTTTGATTGTTTCTTTGTACATAGCCTATATTTTTCAACAGAGTTTTTTTCAAATACAAGGCCTTGTCATTAGGTTACTGTTAAAGAGTTGTCTCCCCTCTTAATGGAATATATTTGTATATATATGTATTTGCACTACTAGTTTAAACTGAGTATCAGCCAATTCACCATCATGATTAAAATAAATTGGAGGCTATTAGGTTACTGTTAAAGTGTTAAAGAGTTGTCTCCCCTCTTAATGGGATATATTTGAATATATATGTATTTGCACTATTAGTTTAGACTGAGTATCAGCCAATTCACCATCATGATTAAAATAAATTGGAAGCCATTAGGTTATTGTTAAACAGTTGTCTCTCCTCTTAATGGGATATATATATATATATATATGCACTACTAGTTTAGACTGAGTATCAGCCAATTCACCATCATGATTAAAATAAATTGGAAGCCATAAGTGCCAACCTCCTAAGTCAAAGTAAGAATCTGGGTGAATTTGAAAGCCATAAGTGCCAACCTCCTAAGTCAAAGTAAGAATCTGGGTGAATTTGGAAGCCATAGGTGCTAACCTCCTAAGGCAGGCACAGAAAGTAAAATAAAAATTCTATATAGAACAGAATAACAAAAAGCAACCATGCCCCATCCTTAACATAGCAGGAGATCATGTTTTCAATTAATGATGAAAAATTTATAAACTGCCTGCATTTTTCATTTTTATTTCAGTAGCCTCCAAGCATTCTGATTAATNCTATATAGAACAGAATAACAAAAAGCAACCATGCCCCATCCTTAACATAGCAGGAGATCATGTTTTCAATTAATGATGAAAAATTTATAAACTGCCTGCATTTTTCATTTTTATTTCAGTAGCCTCCAAGCATTCTGATTAATTGGGCTGCGCTTTTTCCAGTGACTTCTGTTGCCATGAGATTTCAGAGCATGATTTGCAAAGACTGACCAGTTTTTTGTTGTCCATAATATTTTGCAGGTATTTTGTCAATGATGAGCATCCAGTTTCTGCTCTTGTAAGGAGATAGAGAGAAACAGAATTCATAATGTAGCTTTTGTAACAATGTGTAACCTCATGCATCTATTCTGATATGAGGTGGCAATCAATCCGCTACTATAATTTTAATACTAATCATTTCGCTCCAATTCATTTTATACATAATTTCAGACTTGCTCTAACATTTGGTTATTGTTTTAATTGGATTATGTTAAACGGTGTTGAACGTCATCAATCATACTGAGAATCTCACATTCAAGAATAATACCAAGAAAATTCAAATGGAAGGTCGCATTCAACAAGAATACTAAACAATTTAAATGGAATCTCACATTCAACCAAATAATTTAAATGGCCTATTTAGCGTAAACTGAGAACCCTTTGCTTTGAAAACAAGCGCCCTTCTGAAGGTCTGCGTAGCCTTTCGGGTTCTGGTATCCTTTTGATTCGCACTTTTTTATTTTTATAATACGAAGTTCTGGACAAGCGTAACTATGGCGAGCGTGAAGTTTGTTGTAATCAGTGCGCTCTAAATTTCTGCAGCTTTACAGTCTGAGYATATTTTTACAATTGTGAAAATTASGTTTGTAGAGAACTTCCATGAAGGCAGGTTTGTGGGATTTCGAGATTTCAAACGAGGAGTGTTCGGGGTTGTTTTAAGTTTCGCAATCGAAAGAATCCCGGTGGCACAAATTAAACTTTTCAAGATTTTAAAATAAATGCACTAAGATTATATGATTTGAATGTAAATTTTCATAAAACAATTTAATTATTGTTGATCTTTTATGTTTTATTTGAGGAAGGGGCTCGATTATTTTTTGTAATCTAATTTTAATATTTATTTAAGGTTGGTAAAGGTTTTTTTAATAAGTGTTTTGCCTTAGGTTGTGTTTAGTGAGAATAAATTGAATAACTTCTAGATGAGGAGCCGGCCCTTTCACTAGAACAATCCATGTTTATGTAACCTAACCTATATGAAGGGTTTGGTTTTTTTTTTTAAATTAACATTTTTCTTATAGAAATTCTTTTAATAATGATGATAAATTTTGGGTTTGTTTTTTTGTTTTTTTTACTTAAAAGAAATCTTAGTTTTTAAAGAACCATATTTAGTTAAAAGGGGAAGATTTAACACACTCACTCATAATGTGGTTGTTGTGATACACAATATAAATGGGTTGAAGTTCAGTTACTATGTTTTGATGAAGATGCAAATTCTACCTTAAAACCATGGTTATTCTTCCAAAACCCTTTTATAGCTTTCAAGATTGTTAAAAAGAAATTAAAAAAAAAAAACTTTGGAGCAAAATGTTGCCTCATTTTACATGGCCTAGTGGGAGTCAATCAAATCAAGGAGCATCAAGGAAAATTCCTACAACCCACTACTCTATGATCATGGCTTAGTTTTTACAATTATTGATAAACATGTTGATTGTTGTCATGTAAATACATAACACTTGGTTTTAACTTCTAATCTCATGACAAAGAAAGATTTTGGTTGCACGGATGATTTTAAGGATGGAAATTTATTTTTAAATGTAGAAACCTTGGCGAATCTTACTAATCCTTCATATGTCAACTATAAATGTTTGGCGATATTTTTGTAAAAATATTCAAATTTCTGAGTAATTTATATAGTTTTTATAGAATTTGGGCGAATCATTTTTAAAATAGTGAATCTCATTTTTGGAAAAAACATCGAAAATTAGCCCATGAGCAAAATTTATCCCCTAAAATCATCCCTGCTTGGTTGATGAGTCTTGGGATCCAAAGGGGGAGATGAGTCATTCTACCATGCTTCTTTTAAAAAATGGGGATATAAGGAAAGAGTCATAATTCTATATCTAGAACCCCTCCACGACATTGTAGCACACAAAATTGTCATTGTTATTGTGAAATTTTATTATTAGTTACCTTCATTGTCCAATTAATTTCAAGAATAGTTATGTCAATGGTCAAACCCAAGTTCGTGGTGTATGCCATGAGACAAAAAAATATTACTAGCATAAATCCATCTTGACCCTAAATCTATTAAACTTTTCAAGATTTTAAAATAAATGCACTAAGATTATATGATTTGAATGTAAATTTTCATAAAACAATTTAATTATTGTTGATCTTTTATGTTTTATTTGAGGAAGGGGCTCGATTATTTTTTGTAATCTAATTTTAATATTTATTTAAGGTTGGTAAAGGTTTTTTTAATAAGTGTTTTGCCTTAGGTTGTGTTTAGTGAGAATAAATTGAATAACTTATAGATGAGGAGCCGGCCCTTTCACTAGAACAATCCATGTTTATGTAACCTAACCTATATGAAGGATTTTTATTTTTTTTTAAATTAACATTTTTCTTCTATAAATTCTTTTAATAATGATGCTAATTTTTGGGTTTGTTTTTTTTGTTTTTTTTTATTGAAAAGAAATCTTACTTTTTAAAGAACCATATTTAGTTAAAAGGGGAAGATTTAACACACTCACTCATAATGTGGTTGTTGTGATAGACAATATAAATGGGTTGAAGCTCAGTTACTATGTTTTGATGAAGATGCAAACTCTACCTTAAAACCACATGGTTATTCTTCCAAAACCCTTTTATAGCTTTCAGCTTTCAAGATTGTTAAAAAGAAATTAAAAAAAAAAAAACTTTGCAGCAAAATGTTGCCTCATTTTACATGGCCTAGTGGGAGTCCATCAAATCAAAGAGCATCAAGGAAAATTCCTACAACCCACTACTCTATGATCATGGCTTAGTTTTTATAATTATTGATAAACATGTTGATTGTTGTCATCTAAATACATAACACTTGGTTTTAACTTCTAATCTCATGACAAAGAAAGATCTTGGTTGCACGGATGATTTTAAGGATGAAAATTTATTTTAAAATGTAGAAACCTATCTTACTAATCCTTCATATGTCAACTATAAATGTTTGGTGATATTTTCGTAAAAATATTCAAATTTCTAAGTATTTTATATAGTTTTTATAGAATTTGGGTGAATCATTTTTAAAATAGTGAATCTCGTTTTCGGAAAAAACATGGAAAATTAGCCCATGAGCGAAATTTAGCCCCTAAAATCATCCCTGCTTGGTTGATGAATCTTGGGATCCAAAGGGGGAGATGAGTCATTCTACCATGCTTCTTTTAAAAAATGGGGATATAAGGAAAGAGTCATAATTCTATATCTAGAACCCCTCCACGACATCGTAGCACACAAAATTGTCATTGTTATTGTGAAATTTTATTCTTAGTTACCTTCATTGTCCAATTAATTTCAAGAATAGTTATGTCAATGGTCAAACCCAAGTTCGTGGTGTATGCCATGAGACAAAAAAATATTACTAGCATAAATCCATCTTGACCCTAAATCTATTAAGCACTAAGAAGGATTAAAAACCTTGAGGTGCAAATATCATTTCTTTTGTGTATAATAGATCAAAGGTAAGAAAAATAAATACTACATGTGATAGGAAATAAAAATACGAGAGAAAATTAATATTTCAAATCATAGAAACAACACACATAAATCACACAAGATTTATCCTGGAAAACCCTTACGAGAAAAAACAACCAACAATAGAGTTATTATTGCCCTTGGCCAAATCTGGCCAAGCCAACCAATCTCTTGGCCTCGGCCAAGTGAGCCTTCATAGCTCAACTCTTGACACATTAAAATGGAGTATCACCATCCTTTTATAGGATTTTTTTACATGTAATCCACAGGTCACCAATACCATGTGTTTGAAACCACTATTGTTGACTTAGCAAATTTGACTCTTTCATTGATTCAAGTTTATCCTAACATTCCCCCCTTTAAACATGACTTGGGGTTTCCCATGACCAAATCCAACCAAACTGGCCAAGTGAGTTTGCACCACTCGCCTCCAGGCCCTATCCCCCTCAAAGTTTATAACCAAGGTATCTAAGAATCCTACATGCTTCCCCCTAACACCTAGGTCTTTGTCTAAACTTTACCAGTAAGTTACCAAGGGTACATTTTCCTAACCAAGTCTTACAGTCGTATGCTCATTTACATGCAATAAATATTTGCAACTCCATTTTTTTTCATTTTTACTATCCTGACACTCATGTTGCCATCATTTCTCCTTGACATTCCTACAACCAGACAACGTATCCAACAAAAGCTGACATATCCATCCATCAGATCCAAGCATCCAAGCCATATATCCTTCACACACTCTGATCCAAACTAGTCAAGTGATCCATCATCACTCACCTTCAGGCCCTTTGCGCGCATATGCACCTAGATCGCATGACTTCACCATCCACACATGCATCTTCCTCTACTCTTTAAGTTTCTTGTGGCCTTCAACATCCCCTAGGGATTTGAACCTTGGCTCTGTACTTTGGAAAGCACATCTTTCCTTTCATCATCATCAAGCATCGCTATGATACTAGCTATTAGGAAATAAAAATGCGAGAGAAAAACAATATTCCAGATCATAACAAATACACACATAAATCACATGAGATTTATCCTAGAAAACCCTTATGGGAAAAACTAGTCAACAATAGATCTATTGTTTCGCTTGGCCAAATCTAGCCAAGACAACCAATCTCCTGGCCCGATCCAAGTAAGACTTAATTGATCAACTCTTGACACATTACAATGGAATATCATCAGCCTTTAATAGGCTTTCATTACATGTAATCCACAGGCTCAATACCATGTGTCACCAATACCATGTACCCAAAACTACTATTTTTGACCTAACAACTTTGACTCTTTCACTGAGTAAAGTTTATCCTAACAACATGGACTCTTTATTTGTTACAAGCATGATAGTCTAATATTTTACAACACATACAAAAGATCTCTTTCATTGAAATATTGTGAATATGGAGTATTTATTTTGTCAAATTTTCCTAATATATACACCTCACCCCAACCATACATAACAAACTACCTACATAAACAATGTTCTAAAGTATGTAAACTTTTAATGGAGAGTTTGAAACACCCCCACTTTACTATCAAATCCAAAATAATAATTCAATTATAATATTTTTTATTTTTTTACTTTTACACAAAATGTTGAAGTCGACTTAATTCTCATGATATAATAAAATTATCTAAATCACTTATTAGAAAAAACTTATATCCTCGACTACAAATAAATGAACTCTATTCTAGAACTATAAGTCAAATTAGTGGATCAAAAGCAACACTATATTCTTGAACTATAAGTCAAATTATTTGTTCAATCTTTTGTTGTAAATGTATATTTTTAAATACAAAATCTTGAATTATAATTCTTTGAGGACTTATACATAGGATCAATCTTAATATGAATAATATAATTTGTATTTTCATTTTCACAATGTTAAAATCATTTTACATTATTAGGGTTATTATTATATTGTTAATTGGTTGTCTAATAATATTAGAGGGATGTATAAGAATAAAGCAATATAGATCTATCTTAATTTTAGATTTATTAAGCACTTTGAAAGATCAAATCTCTCTAAATATAAAATTTGTAATCATTTAGGATGAATCTAAATATATATAAATATAAAAATAGAAATATTTATATGCAGATATAATATTTATAGCATTTTTTTATGTGTAAATTTGGTATCTCTCATTTTGTTTCTTTCTATAGTGATTTTACATGAAGTTTATATATAAAATCTCTTCTTTCATATATGTAGAGATATTTTTATTTCATTTTATATTTATATTCAATTAGCATATAGTATCACTAATATTTATTATGAGTATAATAAAAAATTTAATGTCTACATGTAAATGTTATCTACATCATAAATGTGATAACATCTATATCATACTTGCTTGTTAAAATACCTTAATACTCTAAAAGTAATTAATGAAATCTCTAAATGAGGAGAAATATGTTTTAAAGGTAATTAATGAAATATATAAAATAAGAGAAATATGTTTTTAACATGTATATCGTGAAAATTTCCATTTATTACAAAAAGAATTTTCAATTTTTTTTTAATTTTTATTTTATAAAAAACAAAACATACAATTTTATTTCAATGTTTTTAATAATATTGTGTAGAGCACCATTAAACTATACATAGAGAATAGGTAATACCAAGTTTTTATAATGCAATGGTTTTCTC